>PVIJ01003295.1:0-138287 GCA_004024925.1 Scalopus aquaticus
CACTAATGCGGTCTTCCATTTCATCAATTCTGCTTTTATTGCTGTTCCCAGAGATCTTTAATTCTTCCTTTAAGCTCTTATTCTCCTCCTTTAGGGTCTCAATTTCTTTCTTCAGATCATTAATTGTTTTTTCTGTTTCTTTCTTTTCCTTTATCATGATTTCCTTAATCATGATTCTAAATTCTTTATCTGTCAGAGATAGAAGTTCCTCTGTGTTATTGTCGATGGATTTCGGTGCTTGATTATCTTTTTGTTCCGTTTCCTTTCCTTGAGGGCTTGCTTGGTTGTTTATATTTTTCCTTCTCCCTGTTTGTCTTCTGATTTGTTGTAAGTGTTGGGAGATTGTGGCACTGGTGTTGGCAGGCATCTCTTTGGGTTCTCCTTCTTGGATATCGAGGAGTGGTGATCTAACCGATTCTGGCCCTGTTAAGCCAAACCCCTGGTGGTCGTGGTGGTTGGTGGTCCTAGAGCTAGCTCCACTCAATTCCAAGTACCCCAGTACTGGGTTCTGTGGCTGTTTTGCTCTTGATCCTTGTAAGCTGGGGAGGATGAATTTTTGAGATTTTTTTTTTATAGTGGTTCCTGCTGAGATGGTAGTTGTAGGTTTAGTTTAAGTGGCCTTCTGTAGTCTTGCCCCTGAGGTCTTGGTGTGTTTGGGTGGCCCCACTGCTGGAATTTTGTCCCCTTTCAGGTGTTAGATGCTGCTGCCTTCACGTTTATTTCTGTCTCTGTCGCTGCTTGTATTCTTGTTATAGATCTTCCTGTTCTTTCTCTCCCACTATTTCCTCCAGAGTTTACTAGAGGCTCTCACCATTTTTAGGGTTGGGTCTGGTGAGGAGAAGTCTTCCAAGGCCGGTCCTGTGGCTCTGCACCTCTGATTTCACCCCTATGAGGTCGCCTCCACTTTACGGTGGGGGAGGGGGTGGGAGCAGGTGGCTGTCTGTTGCCTCTGGCAGCCGTAGCTTCGTGTCCCGCCAGGAATCTCCAGCTGTTCCAAGCTCTGCCGTGGATTTGCAGACCCTATCGCCTCTCACGCGCCTGGGAGGCTGTGGGAGCTTGGTGTGTGCGGCTGGGGGCGGCAGCGGTTGCGCAAGCAGCTGGAGGGCGGTGGAAGCACGGGGGTATGCACCTGGAGGTCGGCGGTGGCTGGGCGCACACTGCTGGAGGGTGGGGGCATGTGGAAGCACACTTGGCTGGAGGGCGTTGGCAGCGACGGCACCGGGCACGCCTGCAGTTGTGGGGCTGGGGTGCAGTGGCGCACGCATGACTGGAGGTCGGCGCAGGGTGGGTGCGCAGCTGAAGGTCAGCAGTGGCGGCAAGGAGCACGCGCCTAGAGGGACCGGAGGGTGGGGGCGTGGACCGGAGGGTAGGGGCGTGGCGGCGTCAGGTGCGCGAGGTGCTGGAGGGCTGGAGTGCGTGCGGTGAAAGCATCTGGGGGACGGGGATGCAGCTGGAGAGCGGGAGCGCTGTTTGCTCGGCTGGGGGGCGGGGGCGTGGCGGTGCGGGGTGCGCCCACCTTGAGGGCTTTGGCACGCCTTGGTGGGGTTGCCCTGACCTAGCTCCCTCTTCTGCCCCGGGCAGAGTGGGAAGTGCCAACTGAGCGCGGCTTTTGTTCCACACTTCTCCGGCGCCTGGAGGGAAGTTGCGGCAGCCTAGCCCGCTGTCTTTATCTGTGGGTTATGAAGCTGACCGCCCCCCGCGGCAATTCTCTGCAAGCGGCACAATGGAACTGCCTCGGGAGCTCTCGCTCTCTTGCACAGGACAGGACAGAAAGTTCCTACGGCGTGCGGCCCATGTCCTGTTTCTCCCGCACCTGTAGCTGGGAGTTTCTTTTTTCCGCCCCGCGTTTCCTCCAGTGGTTAGCTACCAATAGTGTCACTGAAGGGGTGGGTAGACCACTACCCCAGAGTTCCGTTCCAGAGAGGAGCTAG
This sequence comes from Scalopus aquaticus, assembly GCA_004024925.1. Taxonomy (NCBI): domain Eukaryota; kingdom Metazoa; phylum Chordata; class Mammalia; order Eulipotyphla; family Talpidae; genus Scalopus; species Scalopus aquaticus. The sequence continues at coordinate 1,932 of PVIJ01003295.1, forward strand.
AGTGCTGGCTCCGTAATGGAGGTGGGGGGAGGGGCCACACTGCGGCTGCCCGGCTTTGTCCCGTGTCCCACCAACTTCCCCAGTGCACTCTGCCCTTTCCAGGGCTCTGTTGCTACCTGGAGGGACTGCTGGTGTCAGTCTCGAGTTTTATCACTCTGCCATGCCCAGGAAAACGCCTCTGCCCACCTTTTTTTTTCCTGGGTTTCCTCAGGTGCCTCTCGTCTTGGTCTCCTGGTCCGGTTTTGTGTTGAGGGGAGGGGAGAGGGGATCTGGTGGTTCTTTCTTCTCCTTCATCAGTCTTTTTAGCTTCTTTCCAAGTTCTACTCACCCATGAGGGTGTTAGATTTATGTAGCGTTTCTAGATCTTCTCTGGGTTTGGCTGATGTCTCTTTATCAGCGGCTTTTCTTTTGGGAGAGTTGATACTAGCGTCCCTTCACCGCCATGTTGATGACGTCCTTTTCTTTACTTTCTAGATGAATCAAAAAGTCTTTTTTTAGAGATAGCTCTTATTTAGGAGAAGTTGGAAATTTAATTTACGGTATACTTTCCCAAAGAAAAAAGTGTATATTCCTGCTATAGTACCCAATTGAATATAGAGAAGAGCAATGTAAGCAGTCATAAATTGGGACTGAGCCCATATCTATAATGTAATGCAGTGCAATTAATTGCCCTAAGTAAGAATTTTTGCCTCAATATGGCTTTTACCTCAACTCTTAATTAAAACACCTGGTAGATTCTCAGTATGGGCAGCATACTGTGATAATGGTGAAAACCAAACATGATTAAACATTGTTATTAAATTGTATAGTTTATTACTTGGATGAATAAGAGTTTTTGTTAAACCATGGCAGCTTGCTTAAGACATGCAAATGATTAACTTTGAAGTCCAATGTCCCTTGTTTGCAAAGTGCCCAGCTCGGGCTCCACATGACAGCAGGCAGCTAGCTTTATGAGTGACAGCCAGATCCTAACACAAGGAGAGGCAGCTCAGCCTTCCATGCATCCGAGGACCAAGGTTATGGTCCCCCTTCTGCCTTGCTAACTCTGCGGCTCTTGTAAGTCACTAAAGGCTTCTGGGTGTAGATCAGTACTTATCAAAAGAAGATGATAATGACATAAGAGTGCTCTCAGGTTTAAATGAATTAGCCCACGTGTTAATTATCACAATAGTGGAAAATGTCGGCCCAAGTTCCCCTGGCATGGGACAGCATCGTGAAGCTGCAGCTTCTGGAATGTGGCCTCTGGAGTCAGATTGCTTATACTGAAGTCCCTGCTCTACCTTGGAGAAGGTACGACCTCAGGTGAGTTAATTATCTTCTTAGCATTTCAGATCTGTGTCTGTAAATTGGGAATCAATACTAACTACTTCAGAAGGTGGCTCTGAAAAACAATGAAGGACGTCAAGAAAAGTGCTTTGCAGGGTACCTTCATTATTTTGTGGGATGTGTTACATTTCTGTAACATAAAGTGTCACACAGAGCATTTTATTATATTGAGTCATAAAAACAATGCATTTCAACTTACTTTTTGACAGCTAGACATTAATCCAAGGTAACATTTTTGACTCTATGGGATGGCACTTGAGTGGCATGGGAAATAATATTCCAACAATTTTCACCCATCCTTCAGGAACATCTCTTTTTGTTCAAGGTACAAACATCTCACACACTGATCTCCTGAATGTAAGCCCAGAGATTGTCTCTCAAGAAATAGTCCCCAGTAGAGATTGTCTCCCAAGAAACAAGAGTTGGTTGGGCAGATTTCAGCTGGTTACCACTGCCAGTTCAAGGATTAGGCCAAAAAAAATTAACAAATTGCATTAACACTAGCTCATTCTTTTTCCTATAAGGTGACAAGAGGTTACAGTTTTTGATTTAAAGCCTTCATTAAAGGAGGTCTTCAAGTACAATGAACTTCATGCTTTTCTGACAACCAGAAGAAAAGATTTAAGACTATTTAATCTGCGGTGCAGTTTAAATCAAATCTATTTTTGACTACATCAGGTTGCACTTAATGGTGAAACCAAGCTGCCTGACTAGAATAATTAGACTGATTTTTTATGAAGCCTCACTGATTCATGCATTTTCACTGGTTCCATTATTCTCATGTATAATCATTAAACGTAAGGGCCAAAGTAACAACTATAGTCACAACTACAATGCCAGTGGTGGAGATAGAGTGATGGTGGTGATGGTGATGATGCTGTCACTTGCATCTCCCAAACAGCTCACATTCTTCAACTTGTCTCCACCATCACAATCCCTGCCCAGACCATTAGCCTTTTTCTTTACCTAAATTAGTGCAGCAAATACTTAGGCTTTTCATTTCTAATCCCCTCCTCCTCCCACCACCTCCAGCCCCAAGTCCTGACAGTTCTTTCTGACCATTCTTGTCAATTAGCTTTCAGAATTGCAAAGTTGAGCATGTTCTCAACCCATCATGCCAGGTTGGATCATTGGATCATATGAGAGGTATGGGGAGCTTCTAGGCATTCAAGATAGGAGAGGCAGAAATCTGGTGGGTTGGGGGGATAGAGGCAAGAGATCATGTTGGACAAGTGAACAAAGCTGCCCAGGAAACACAATGTTAGCATTAAGGGGTCTGACCTGGATAGTATTTAGGAGAAATAGGGAGCCATAAATGTATCAGAACAATATGCACAAGTATATCCCATTATATAACATTTTATATATGTTTGTACAGAAAGGTGCAGAATCTCAAAATATTAGGAATAGTTACTTCTGAGGGTTGCAAGCAAAATAAAACAAGTTTTGAAGTTCTGAGCCTTTAAAAAAAAAAAAACAGCACAAGGCAAATTAAAATACAGGGTTAATGGGGCCTTTGTACTTCAGCTTTTACAGTAGCTGGAACTGTGACATAGTGAACTGTGTTCTACTAGATTTCTCGCTGCCTGGCTTTTAACTTGCTTGCCTGCAGAAGAAGTCTTTGAATCTCTTACTAACTGCACCCTCAAGCTGCTAACTAAGGGGAATAAACGGTGCATCATCTACCACTGATAAGCCAATTCTAATTACAGTGTTTTTATTGCCCTTTGAGAGGTGAGAGGCAAGAGCCATTTTTTACCATCCTGGTCCAAGTTTCTAAAGTCACTAATCTGAGAAGTGATCATAGGAATAGTAAACTGAGCCAACCTATTGCTAAATCACTGGGAAAGAATTGATAAAACCTATTTTAAAGCCCTTTCTCTTAATTACATTTATTTTAAAGCAGTAGTTGGGATTTTCAGCTCTGAAGAAAATTCCTGATGAAGCTGAAATAGGAGATGGGGCAGGAATTAGTGTTATTAAGTAGGGGGCACAAAGATGGTGATGTAATTCTTCCTATTAAGATATTTCATTAAATATGGCCATTTTTCCCTATAAATAGTCATTGTTATCTGGAAACGAAGCCAGCATATTCTGATTTCTTCGTTTTGTTTCTTTTGCTCTGATATATTTACACAAATACTCTCATTACTCAGTTATTATACTTCTCAGCATATGGGCATTCCCAGAGGATAGTAGTGGATCCATTTCAAAAGCAAAGTTGTCCCTGAAAACAAAGGGCAATATGAAACAATGTAGATACAGTACCCCAAAAGGGGATGGCATTAATTCATTAATTGCATTTTCTAAATTTTTCTCCTATTGCCTCCTAAGGAAACACTGTGTTCTCACATGGTCTCTCCCCTGTGCGCAGGCCTCCTTGAGTCTGCATCCTAATCTCCTTATAAGAACACCAGTGAAGTGGATTAGGACCCAACCCAAAGGCCTCATTTAAACTTCATTATCTCATTAAAATCCCTATCTCCAAATACAGTCACATTCTGAGACATGGGGTTTAGAATAGAACTCCAAGTGGCCCAAATTCAGCCAATACCCAATGACATCAGTTGGAAAGAGTAAAAGGAAAAAACAAAAGAATAGGCCACTGAAATACTGCTTTTTGTCTTTTAACCATCTTCAACGAGTGTCAATTTTGAGTGTCAATCAATAGGAGCGGTTTCATGTGAAAAACTAAGTGTCCTGTTGAATCAGATCAAACAACCTTGTAATTATCTGAGTCTCCCATAAGCAAAAAGTGCTCAGAGAATGAGCTTCGGTGAATAGTTTCCCAAAGGTCCAGCTCTCTCACTTATTTCTGGAGATACATTGTGCAGTCGCTTAACATCTCTGGGTCTCAGTTTCCTTATTGGGAAAATGAGGGGCTCATCCTGTGAGCCTCCCTCCTTCCCAAGTGGGAACAATGACTGTCTACTTGGCAGGACTGTTGTGAGATCTCATACTTTACCGAGTACATGGTGACCTTTTTTAGGGAAAGGGAAAATTATTTGACGAAAGATTCCTTTGTTTTATGAAAGTTTCTTTATCTGTGGCTGAAACACAGAGATTCCTCAGTTGTGTTTTCAGCTAAAGATAGAAGGTCTTGTCAATAGGAAAGTGCTAAAAATGTCCGTTTAAGTCAGTCCTATTTGTTCCCCCCAAGCCCTGCTTCCAGGCAGCATTTTCCCAAGTTTTTCTTCTTTGCCTCTCATTTTACATTCTTTTGTTGTCACTTCAGCTCACTCCTCGGAAGCCAGGGAATTGGCAAAACTGTCTGGGAGGATGAAAGACTTTGAAAACAGACCAGCCGCTTTCATGCATTTTTCTTCCACAAGAAACGTGGGCAATTCTAAGAAAGCTGGGTTTGTGTAAATTAGCCCCATCCTATTCCCTACAGGCCAATTTATTTTAAATCTATTCAGTAATCAATGCCATTACCTCAGCAGATGGCTTGTTAATCTTTAGACCAACAGCCAGATTTCAGATTACCTTCCATGTTGCAAACTCATCTCTGAGGTGAAAAATAAAATATAAAAGAAAAAATAATTGATCCCAACCCGAGAGAGACCCATAATGTATTCATTTCAGACTTAGCATTTAGGGTCAGTTCCAGAAAACTTTTGTCATTTAGAGGCTCTTACTCCCACAGGCAAAGGAAGTAAATGTATTCATTTATATTTAAAAAGAGTGAGCAAAAATGCAGAACATTTGTCAGTTAAAGGATGGGCATAGCTCACAAACTAGATCAACTCAGTTGCCATTAGTGACAAGCATTAAGGCTTTCACTGAACCTGGGGACGGACTGGGAATTATGTCTTATAATTTTCGCAGTACAAGGTGCTGTTCTGGCTTCCCTAGTTCTCACAAGTAGACATTATTATTGTTCCCATTCCACAAAAGAGGGAATCAAGACCAGAGAGTGTCCTGGACAGGATTACACAGCTAACTAAGACTCTCTCACGGAACTTCCGGAGCCAAGTCACTCATAGGAAGATTTTGTCCCCAGTGCTCCCACTATCTCTTTTCCTGATGCTTTTGGGGCCCAATTCCCCAATTTGTGAATGTGACCACACACACACACCACACACACACACACACACACACACACACACTTCTTAAGCAGTACACTAGTCTGATTCTTTTAATGTTGAGGTCAGAGCCATAAACAGACGTGCATTTCCTTTTACTGTCACTCACCCATGAATCCATGGGACTCTATGTCCAGCTTCTGGTATCTAGCATATAATTTCCCTGAATTTGAAGAAAAAAGTCTTAGGCCATGTGGAGTATTTCTGCTGTGATGATCCACCAATTCATTTAGTGCTTTGGGGACCAGCCACATAATAAACATGGGCAAACATGGAGTGAGGAGTTCAGGTATTCCTTTCCCCTAAATCCTGATTCATCCATTTGGATTTGGGGAAAGGTTGGTGAGGTCAGTGGGTGGGGTGTGGGGAGGGGACACTTACAAATATATTTGCCTCTGGTTTGCTTTGTCTGGATCAGACTCAGCCAACTTGACCGATCAGTGACAGCATTGCGGGAAGCCAGGCTGGCAAGAGCTCTGGAAATGGACTTGATGACTCTGAGTTTATGTTGCTACTGAAGGAAATACTACTTCCTCCTCAGGAGGTTGGACCAAGATATTCTCCACTCTCTGCTGGGAAGTCAGATCATGCATAGTATTGAGGATGTCACCAGGGTCTATGAAAGGGGAACAGGCCCTCTCATCCTCCCTTGAAGGTACAGGAAGCTTTCAGAATCATAGTCTTTATTACAACTCTGTGACAATGTAGAAACCATAAGTGCCTTCTGAGTCCGCAAAGAAACATGCAGCTAGCCAGTGATATTTTCATGGTGTATATGGTTATGTTCTGTTTTTTTGAGATTGAGAAAAAATATATTTTTTAGGAGAGCCAGTTGGGGTCCTATAAGGGAAACTAGAAGAGGAATATGGAGACATGAGTGCTAATCCCCAAGTTTGCAAGGATTTCAATTTCAGCACCGAAAAATCAGTGAGTGAGATCATTCCTTGGGCTCTTCTAGCCCTGACATCCTAGCTGTTTGCTGTCTCTAGTAACCTGCACATTTAATGATGTAGAATTTTCCATTCCTTTACTGTGCCAGAGAGATGAAAGAACTTACTCTATGAATTGAAAAATCTCAAACCAACAGGAAAACCTACCCACATACCAGACTGCCTTATGCTTGTTGATGTCAGAACAAGAATTATTGTGGGTAATCAGAGAAGGAAGAAAAAAAGAACAATGCATACCTGGCAGAATTCATGTATCGGAGCAATACAATTTGCTAAAGTGTTCTTGAAAGGTAACTCTTCCATTACATAACTTTTTTTTTTTACCACTTTCTTAAAAATGTTCCACTTGGATTGGTTTACTTTGTGATTTGTCTTATTACAGATATAAGCATATTTTCAGTGATTAGACCAACATTCTCAGGTATTGTTGAATTTTAGAGGTTGAAGTTAGGAGAGTGACACCGTAGAAAAAGCTCAAGCAAAGGAGCTGTTATTTCAAGTACGTAGAGACGCTTCAGATGAGATGATGGTTAATTTCAAAAACCCTACAGCTCCCCATGTATAGAAACATCTGCAAGGGTTTGGAAAATTTAGGAGCATACATAACAGACCTTTTTATGTAAGCTGTGAGTCCCAGTAAGCTCTTTAACTCACTGGAATCATCTGAGTATAGTGGGGTGAAACTGCCCTACAAGCTGGTGGGAAGAGTATTTCCTTTCAGGTCTGGCCATGAATGGATCCTAAAGCCTGTTGTTTCAAACAAACAATAATTCTTTCATTCAATGCTTTATATCACCAATCCAAGAAAAATAACAACTTTTCTTAAAGCTTTTTTTTCTTAAAACTTTTCTTAAATGATACTGTTAGCTTTCTTAAATGATAACTGAAAATCGACATATAGAATTCAGACAGGGGGATTATTATTTACTTAGGATGCACCTCTTAACTCTGCAGAGAATTACAAACGAAAATGTGTGAATTTAACTTTGCCACAGCTGAATGAGAATATGACTATAATACAACATTCCTCAGCGATTTTTCTTTTTTAGATACTTTCACTTGACTAATGCGATTGGCCATGAGGAAAATAAGCTCATATGATTATTTTGGAAGGAGCAACGTGGAATGAATTAGAGAAAGCTTTTTCCTAAAAAGTAAGTGATTAATGCACTCAAATAAGCACAATTAATTTATCTAAATTTTTAGAGGGTTATCCTAGTCAAAGCTTAGTTTTCCCATATTTTGGGGGCAAAAGATGTATTCAGTTACACTTCTTTCTGAGGTAGTATTTACATATATATTCTAACATTGTCCTCCAGGGGGCGTTAAATCTTCAGCAAAGCTCCGATTTCACTGGAAGATCTTCAGACCCAGTTAGCAAAAGCAAACCGGCTTCCTTACACATTTTAGTAAGGCTAAGGTGGGCATGAAAGTGCAGGGTCCTGGGGTATGTGCCACGAGCCTAGTCTAGTCATATTGCTCTGCATGTTCCACTCTAGCAGCTTTTAGATATTACTGATATGGAAAAGAACATTTTAGTGCACATCAAGGGCAGAAATGGGATTTTTGGATGCCCAAAGATAACCGAATACAGGTTGGAGACAAGGATGTGGGTCAAACTGACAAAGGAATCCACCCTCCTATCTAAGCCTCACATAGGACTATTTGTACTACTATTTGTGTGTGTGTGTAAAACCAGTACTTAGGAGTCTGAAATGCTCTAGGTCTGCAAAAATAGTAACTTTATGTAGTAAAGGCTATCACTCTGTAAAGTAATACAGTACAATGGTTAGAGACCCAGAGATTCAGAAGGTGAGTGGGTTTTCAGCATGCTATAGTTACAAGTGCTAGGATCTTGAACTAATTACTAAATTCCTATGTCCCTGACTCTTCATTCACAAAAGACTATCACATAGGGAAGTTGAAAGTATTAGTTAAGACAACCCAAGGAAGGTAGTTGGTACCTAGTAAGTTTCCCCTAAGGGCTATCATAACACTTATTCCTTATTCTGGCATGGAGACCCCCCAGATTGGCACCAGTCTTGTCTCTCAATCTCTTACACAGACTCCTTCATCCCAAATACCTTACTACACGTTTATCTTTTTGTTCCCTCTGCTCTGTTTTCCGTGCCTACAACATCATTTGGCAAGATCCAACCAAGTTTTGGGGATTATCTGTAAGGGCACTTTAAAAGAGTAAAACAAAAATACAACTCCCTGCTCTAAGAGCTGAGTGCACTTTCTCCTGCTCCTGAACACTATCAGGGCACCATATCTTGATGCACAGGTATATGCATTTGTCAAAATCTTATAGAGCTGTGCACTTAACATGGGTGCAGCTACAACCCCATAATGAGAAGATTTTAGTCTTTGGAGACAGGAAGATTTCATTCAAATTCAAGTTCTGATACTTTCTTCCTGGCAAGCCACTAGGCCTCTTTCACCTGTCGTCTCTCCTATGGTAATGGAGAGTTGTCACCTTTTCCTCTTGTGGGGGGAGGTTGAGAGATTAGTATGAAGATGCCCTGTGCCGTGCTGCAGAGTTGCTGCTCCTTGATTATTAGGACCTTCCTCTCTAGCGTCACGATTTCTACTTTTGTCACATATCCCTGTCCACCAGAAGATAACCTGAGCATAGAATATGTGCCATCTTTTTCTTTTCCATTACATTTAGGAGAGACTAGAAGTATGTTTAGCTGTACCTAACTACGCTGAATGTTTAGATAGCAGAAACCTAAGGCATCCCCACTTACGCCTCTGTAACATGTATCTCTGTGTGGTAGTCACTTGGCTTTGTCAAGGTTCCATATTTTAGCATCTGACTGATCCTTCCTTGGTCAATTAAGTCGGCTATGTCTCCCCCATGGGCAGTAAGGCTTCAGAACACATTTCTCATGATGATAGTTCTCTACGTTCTTTAGGTTCACGAGCAAAAAAAATTTCTCCAGACCAAATGGAAAGACTGGGCTGTTTTCTTGACCAATAAGTCACTCTGGTTTCCATGGTTCAAAGTTAAGCTTTTATTTGATTTTAAATTAAAAAAATAAATTTCATTATTAAATAGTGAGATGGATCTAACTAATATTCAGATAGTAGCTTACTCAGAAATATACCACTGGGGGTACAGCTAAGGGGTGGATCACCTAAACTAAAAGTATTTATGTTGCCATGTTTGTTAAAAGTTAGACAGTGGCATGAATCAAAAGAAGTTGTGATACAAAGTTTTAAATGTTTACAGTGGGTGGGAGAAGTAAACCACTTATTCTACAGCAATAACAAAACAAATTTCGTTCTTAGTGTCAGTCGGCTTGGCCCCTATACCACAGTGCTAATGTCGTCGGGTTCATCTGCTTTCTTTTGCCTGCTTGGCAGGGATTTCAAGTATTCGAGGTGTCTCCGCGCATCCTCCTGATTTTGCCTCACGTAATACACCACGTAGGAGATCACCATGGTGAACCAGCCAAACATAGTGACCAGCATGGCGTAATCAGTAGTTTTTTTAGGGAGGTTACAAAGGTCAGCGTCATTGGCAGCATTGAGGAACGGCCTCCCAGCGTGTTCATCCAACACAGAAGTCTTACAGATCACATTGTGAGCTGTCTCGTGGTTGGAGGCCATGCTCCTCAGAACTTGCTGGAGAGTACAGTCGCAGTGCCAGGGGTTGTTGGCGATTCTGGCCCTGGCCTTCAGGTTATTGAAGGCATTTTTGTGCACACTTTGAATGCGGTTGTCAGACAAGTCCAGAGTCTGCAAAGTTTCAGCTACTCCTTTGAAGGCATGCTCGTCAATGAACTCAATGCCATTTTTGGACAGGTTGAGAACTCTTAGTTGATGGAGGTCCTTAAAAATCTCATTGGGGATAGATGTGATCTGATTGGAGTCCAGATACAGTAAAACTGTTTCAGGGGGAAGATCTCTAGGTATTTCCTTGAGATTTGCATTGCTACAGGTGACATTTAAACCCCCAGAAGAGGAACAAAGACAGCCCTTGGGACACATACTGGCAGAATGAAAGCACAGTATCATAAGAACGAAACTTTGTAGGAGGAGACACATGGAGAGGGAACGGGTTAACCACAGGTCTACCAGATTCATGCTGGAATGTCAGCATAATCACAGGTCCATTCCTCATTTACTCCAACAAGCAAGCGTGGCGACGGTTCCAGCCTTGTCCACACTGCTGGTTTCCTTCTGGGGAGGTTCAAAAGGCTGCGACTAACACACACATTGCTTCATCGTTCCTATCCTTGCTTGGCTACCTAAAGGAAAGGCAAGCAGATGCAATTAGCTCTTTTGCAAAGGAAGATACATTGCAATTAGAAATGATCTCAGGCGTATGGCATTTTATGTGGGCAGGAGGGTTGGTTATGCAGATAATTTCAATCAGCCCCGATGGGAATTATCTGCGTAATGGGAGTCTCCTGTTTAAATCTCAAGTGCTGGGGAGAGGACTGTCAATAAGTAACAACATTTCCGAATTATATTGCCTTTAGTGGTGCAGAGTTCAGATTTCTCTCCGCTCTAGTAGTCCTCCTAACCCTGTTCTTAATTTTCAAATGGAAAATTCAATCACAACTCTCCCCCTTTCTGCATGAACAGAGGGTCCAATGCAACTTAACTCTGCATTGAGGCAGCAATGAGAAATAATACTGATATTTCATAGTTAGTGACTGTAAATAGGAATATCTGCCATGACTTTGAATGGATATCCAATTGGAATATTTTCTCTAATGAAACATCTTACTCCAATGACAAAAATGAATGAATCCATTCCAGTCGTCACAAGAAAATGTTGTTAGGGACTGACAGTCGAGAATCTCCAAATGAGCTGTGTACCTCCTTGGGTTACATGATACCCAGGAGATGCCGTTAACTGAATTTCCAGAAGAGTCTCTCAGTTTTCTAAACAACAACATATCCCCTCCCCAGTAGACCTTTAGGTCTTTTCTAAATTATGAGAATTAAGAAATACTAGCCTTTAAAATTCCCCAATTTTTCTTTCATATATAATATGCACAATATATGATTGTATTATAATATATGCATAACGTGTTATATTTATATGCTATATGTAAGTATATTTACACACACACAATTAGTGTTGGAAGGGACAACCAAATTGCAAAAATTAAGTGATAGAACAAGTTTATATATAAGCTTACTGGAAAACAGAAATGAGAATACAGGTTTTACTCTCAAAATGTAGAGAGGATAGGGCTCTTTGGGCCTAGTTCACAAAAGAGGCAAGTGGACCTCAGAGATTATGTGACTTGCCCAAGGTCAAATAGCTCGTAGGTGGTAAAGTCAGGGCTCAAGCCAAACACTTCCTTCTGACTCACTCATCTCACAACTTTCACCAGCCCCTCCCCTCGCCCCCTGCAGCTCTCTCCCAACTCCATCTGCTCGATGAGGACAGTCAGGATCCAGGGAGCACTGTGTATTGTGGTTTGTGATGCTGCTATATTACAGCCCAATTCCAAATTGAGCTCCCCCTGGAACTCCATTGAGGGGGTTCGCTGTGTTATGGAGAGAAAGAAATAAAGAAAATATTCATTCTTCTGACAGCAGTGAGCAACAAATGACTTCTGTGAAAACTTATCGTCTCTAAAGATCCCAGATGGATAAATACAGAGGGAAATGACTCCAAATGTTACCAAACTTAAAGAAGAGAAGATTAATGTGAGCTGAAAACATAATGAACTGGGTTGTTAATCATGGAAAAAATGAGATTAGCAGCAGCAAAATGGAGTGGATGTGCTTTTGGAATCCTGAGTCTCTGAAATGCCAGAGAATGTTAAAGAAGGACCCCTAGGCTTACTAAACCATTCATCAACAGCTCATTTCATTTGCAGTGGAAGTTTCCCTCCCTTCCGAGTGAGTATCCCTGCAAAGTTGCATGACAATTGGGAGCTCTAGTAATTGTTTAGATGGGGGAAAAAAAAGTAATAAGCAGATGCAGAAAGGAGGATGCAGACAGAAGAAAGGGGGTTAGCAGAAGGATCAGGCAAGAATGCTAGGAGGACATGAGTAGGATTGAGGAAATAGAAGAAATGAATGTGATTAGAGAAAACATGGAAAGTCCATGTCACCATGACTCCAGCAACTGAGAATGTGTGAGCAGTCCTACGCCTGATGAGAGAAGGCTCCTCGGGAGGACACGCCACACCTCTCCTGAGTCGAACTGGGGATCAGAAGGAAAGCATTCTCTGTTCTCTAATTTAGACTATAAGCTCCATGAAGGCAGGGGCTCACTTTCTTCCTTACATAGAAAAAAATAGTAAAGTGGTGCTCCCTAGTCTGTCTCTGGTGAATCCTCTCGCCCCTCCCCCCATCTCTGGTCTACCCCCTAGCTCTTGTATGCATAAATAAATCTTTTAAAAAAAAAGAAACAAAAGTAAGCCATTAAATGTAGAAAGTACATTGAATTTGTATCCCAGCTTGAATCCTTATTACTAGTGTGCTCCTGGGCAAGTTATTTTGCATCTCTAAACCTCACTCCCCTTACCCTTGGATAAAGATTATAAAAGTACCTAATTACAAGGTTGATTTGAGACTTACTTGACTTGAGATTATATGAGTTAATCCATCTAAAGCATTTAGCACAGAGCCTCCCTGATGGTGCAGGGGTAAAGTCTCAGCACTATCATCCCTGGCCGGGGAGCTGACCCACATGGTGCGGCAGACCTCGCCTTTCTCACCCATTGCTCCCCTCAGCAGTGTATTTCAGTAGATCTGCCTGTTCTGCTCCCCACTCTGTCTCTAGTGAATCCTTTCACTGTCCCCCACACCTCTGGCTTACCCCCCAGCTCTTGTATACATAAGTAAATAAAAATAAATCTTTAAAAATAATAAAACATTTATTAGCACAGTGTCTAATAGGTAGTAAGAGCTCAATACTTGTTATCTATAGTTAAGATTACTATTCCAGACACATTCCCAACTCCTAACATAGTACTTGGCATGTAGTAAAGACTAAATATATTTTGTATGAATGAAACAATGAAGTATTAAAGGGCCTAGCTGAGTCCTCCCACCCCCATGGGAATTATTTTTTTTTTTTTTACATACAAGCTGGGACACAGGCCAGAGGCGTGGAGCGGCGAGAGGGTTCACCAGAGACAGAGCGGGGAGCAGAACAGGCAGATCAGAAATACACTGCTGAGGGGAGCAGTGGCCGAGGCAGGAGAGGTCTGCTGCACCATGTGGGATTCTCCCTGGCTGGGCATCGAACTCGCATGGCGCGCTGCTGACAGCTCCACAGCGCAGCGCCCAACCGCTGCGCCACCGTGGAGGCCCGGAATTGTTCTTATTTTATTTTTTAATTTTTTTTTTTTACATACAAGCTGGGGTACAGGCCAGAGGTGTGGGGCGGCGAGAGGGTTCACCAGAGACAGAGTGGGGAGCAGAACAGGCAGATCAGAAGTACACTGCTGAGGGGAGCAGCGGGCGAGGCAGGAGAGGTCTGCTGCACCATGTGGGATTCTCCCCGGCTGGGCGTCGAACTCGTGTCGCCACTGCCGACAGCTCCACAGCGCAGTGCTCAACCGCTGCGCCACCGGGGAGGCCCGGAATTGTTCTTATTTTTAACATAAACATAGGCTTATCAAATGACCATTGGCTTTACCTATCAACATAGTAGTCGTTGGAAAACTCATTTAGTGCAGGCTCATAGTTGAGAAAAGGGAGAGTGGAACTTTTTTTCAGTAGGTTTTTCTAAACTTACTCATGGCTTCTATAGAATGTTCAGTTCAACGATCACGGTCACAGACAAGAAATGGTCAGGATACATCTTGTGTTTTCAACCCCAGAGAGGAACCCCTCCTGAGATGGAATGCCCTGTGCTGCAAACTGCCCAGCCACACACTGGCCAGAACGCCTGTCAGTCACGCAGAGTGTCTCTTGCTTCCAAGGAGATTGGGCCCTACACATTGCATTTTCTCTTTATGATGTTCGATAAAAGAGGAACAAAAACTTCCGAGAAAGGCTAGATTGCTGGGCTGCCATGACTCAGCTGTTAGCACCTCTACCCCCAGCCAGAACAAAGGAATTTAAGATGCAGATTATAGAGAGCTGAGCTCTTGGATGACCAAGAGGCAGATAACAAGACCAAACTATTAAGTCAAGGTTATCTTCAATAGGAAGGATGGAAGAATTCCCTCTCCATTCTATTGTGGTGAATTGCTATTTTCCAGAGGTATGACCATCTTGACATCACCTTAATTACTGGATAGGTCAACAGTGGCTCAGGGAAAAAGACATGGGGAGGTGTACCTTAGAGAAAAAAAAAGTGGTCATTTTCTGACATATCCAACAGATAAAGAGGATAAAGAGGAGCCTGGAAACCTAAATTTCCCTCCTGGTCTACTTCCAGTTATTTCTACCCACAAAACCAGTGGAGCAAATAATCTATGCTGCTGGGGAAAAGGTGCCTCCTTACTAACTTCAGAATGAGTAGGTAGATATAAAAGGCTGGGGTCTCACTGGTAATGGCCATAATGGCCCCAGTCAACACTGCCTATCCCTCTGACAAGGAACAAAACCCACCAAAGGGACAGGACAAAGTAAACAGTATCTTTTCTACCTCCTATCTCACCCTCTGCAATTCTCAGCTCACAAGATGGGTCCCCCATCTTCATCCCCTCCCTAAAATTTGTCTGGGGCACTCAGGAAGCTACAGTATTCTAGATGTGGTAATCAGGTACGAGCTGTGCACCTAAAAAGGGTCATTCTACCCCTAGGCCCATGCCTTACTCAGTTTCCTGTCACACAGGGCTCTGAGCTACAGTAATTCATACTGGGATTTGGCAGCAGCCATCAAATTCTGTTTCTAGAAGAAGAAAAAAAAATACACTTAGCCTGAGAAGACAGTTCTTTCAGTGGCTGATTAACAAATCTGTCTTGCTTCCTGCTTTTTTCTTCTCACCATTAGAGGATACTCAGGCACACTCAGGGCTTCCAACCCAAAAGCTTTCATTGATAACTCTTCTGAGATAACTGAGTGCACCAATTCAAGAAGAAATACCAGACGTACCAATTTCTTCCAATTACAATGCATGCAACTACGCAACCAAACAGAAGGATTTGATTATAAAGCAAAACAGTAAAACAGGAAGACCTTTCAATTCAGGCTACAAAATTCAAATAATAATAAAAAAAACTTACAAATTTAAGTAGTTAAAATGGAAACTTCTGGATGACAAAATGGCAAATCATCCATAAAGTAAAAGGACAGATGAGAAAACAAAGTCTGATTTCTTCAATATGCAGTTCTTACAAAGGAATAAGAAACTGATCCAATAGAAAAATGGACAGAAAAATAATATATACAAATGACCAATAAATCACATGAAAAGACTCTTGATCTTACTATCGTACTGACAGCAAAATGAATTCCAGTTAAAGTACCTATCATCTTGGTTCAAATTAAGAAGAATATCTTGTGTCAATGAAAATGTGAAGAACAAAGCACTCTCAAACAGAAGGGGATCAATTGGGGCACTCTTTTTGTAAGACGTATTTTGGAAAACCTATCAACATTTAAAAATTTTTAAGAACAAGTAACATTCCAAAACAACTTGGAACAAAAGGTTCTTATAAAATCCTATCTGTGTAAGATTTTTATTTATTTTATTATTTTTATTGTAAATAATAAAGTAAATTTTATTGACTTACTGTTGGTTTGCAATACTTTATAAATCTCAGAAAGACAGCTTCACATCTCAATATATGTATATGCCTCACCCCACCTACCACCAAAATTCTAGTGGTTTCCTACTATCAAAGTTACAAATTTTAAAATTGTGCAACTATTTTAAAAAGAGGAGGTAAACATGCAATATAGCTATATAACTTATATACTTACATATGTATAGATCATTTATGAAAATATGCAAAAAAATGATTAACAATGATTAGTTCTGAGAAGTGGAATTCAGGGTCTGGCAGGGGAAGAAAATAACTTGTCTTTTTATTTTATGCCTTTCTGTATGATCTTAACTACTTAAAGTATATAAAGGTTTTTGTTTTTTAAATAAAGATTTTAAAGACAATATAAAAGGACAGGGGATTAGCTAAAAAAAAAAATCTAAATTTAATGCCTCTGAAAGCAACTTTTGAGTATGTGAAAAGAGACAATGGTGATTAAGAGGGCAGGAAGAATGAGAAGAAAAACAGGAGAAACTGACTACACCCAGGGACAGTGGTGAGACCATGTATAAAAATGGAACTCCAATTCACAACCTGCAGGACCCGGTCCAGGAAGCGAAGCTATCATCTCTGCAGCAATCAGCCCAAATCAACCAGGCCTTGATCTTTTAACTGCCAACTTCCCGGACTTTTGTCCCTGCTTCCAACTTTGGACCAAACAAAGAAAGGCAAATCTGATCCCATAAGCAATCACATAGGATGCCACATAGTTAGCTCCCTTCAGCTTCCTCCTGCTCAGCACCCCCAATCAGGCATATCTGAAGCTTTTTTTTCCCAGTCTAAGACTCCCCCTGCCTGCATTTGAGTCCCTGCCAGTTGCAAGGGGTGGTGGCTGAATCCCTTGCTATAGAAAGCACAGAATAGAGGCCTCCCTGGTGGCGTGGCTCCATGGGTTACTTTGCAGCACTATGAAGCTATATCCATAGCCACTGCAGCACGAGTTTGATCCCCAGCCAGGGAGCTTCCCACATGGTGCAGCAGACCTCTCCTGTCTCACCCGCTGCTCCTCTCAGCAGTATATTTCAGTAGATCTGCCTGTTCTACACCCCACTCTGTCTCTGGTGAATCTTCTTGCCCCCTGCACCTCCTGCCTACACCCCAGTTCTTGTATGCATAAATAAATCTTTTTTTTTTTAAAGAAAGCACAGAATAAGTTGTCTTTGCTTTTTTTTTCATTGAGAGGTTTTCATTTATTTCCACAAAGACTAAAGTCTGTAATTGACAACTGCAGAAATTTAAATTTGTAACCCATTGTATAAATGATGTACTGATTTATTATTAACTATTGAGGTAACATTGATTTTTAACACTGTTCATGATTTAGGAGAGTAAGTTCACACCTCCCGAGACACACATCGCCACACCACACCCACCACCAAATTCCCCATATATTACTAAGTCCCCTCAGCCCTTTGATCCTACCCTCACCCTCCCTCTCTAGTAACCTCAATTCTGTAGTCTTATTTCCAGGGGTTCTTTTGGGGTTTTTTGCTCAAGTTATCTATAAATTAAGTATGGGTTGCATAAGTCATGGATCTATGTGATTCCTTACTAAAAATTAGGGAAAGAGTTGGGACCTGAATAATTCAGATGAATGAACTGTGCAGGTAATTTTCTCCACTGCAGCTCTTTGAGACCATGTTTGTAGGTACAACTCCTTAATTAACATCTTCAGCGTTGAGCCCTATCATCAATTTAGTTCTACATTTTCATTCAGAATCACCAATCACTAGAAGATTCCACCAGGGTTGCAAACAGGGCATAACTGAACATAAATTTTCACCCTTCTGCCCCACACAACCGCCTTCCTCCACCTAAACCACTTTTTCTTCCAACCTGATTTCTTGACAACTTTTCCTGTATATTCTCCTTTGTAGCGCTCTCTTGTATTGCACTCCAACTGACTCCTTCCTGCTCAAAGCCCCAGTAGCTTTTTCTGAAAGACACCAAATGTCTCCTCCCTGGACTTTCACAGTCTTATCGCCACTTCCTTACACAGAAACAGAAACCTGAGCTCAATACACACAGATCAGTGATTAGAAAGCAAATGATAAAAAGCTCTTCATCCCATAAGTAGGATGTTCAGAAACCAACCCAGCTGAAGACCTCTACAGCTTCGAATTGTTTTTCTGGTTTCACATCTCACCATGAGGTCTGGCCCAGGAGCCATCTGGTGGCCCAGTAGTAACAGCAGCCATGTCCATTTAGCTGAGGTGGGCAGATCCTGGCAAGACTGAGGATCTTTATATATAAAAGGAGTATAATCTGCTGGCAGATCCAGAATTACTTAATTCTGGGAGCTCCCCAAACCTCCAAATTCTCCCTTCTCTAAGATCCTAGACATTAACATATTTACCATTTTCTTTTCAAGTTAAAGACATCTGTGTATCTTTACTACCAGACCATAAACTTTCAGTGTTTATCCATTTTCATATTCTCCCATCTGGCATAATAAGAATTTAATAAATATTTATTGAAATGAATTAAGATTCTCATTTCATCATAAAAGTTATCATTTAGTTGGCATTTATTGTATGCCAGGAATTTATTCAGTGCTAAACTCATTCCTCTTACAGGATGGTAAAATTGGAATTTCTACTAGGTCCCTGATTAAGTGGATATAAAATTCTAGAGTGAGAAGTCCACTGGCCTGAGAAGGTTGACTATCTTGTGTTTTTTGAGTCCTACATCCTTCCCTACTTTGAGATTAAAGAGCTCTTTGGGAGATGACTCCCCCCAAGAGGAGAGAGACCATGTGACTTCTGGAGCTGGGAAGAATGTTCGACGCCTGGCCAGAGAGATTCCCACAGGGCGCAGCAGACCTCTCCTGCCTTGCCTGCTGCTCCCCTCAGCAGAGTATTTCCGTTGATCTGCCTGTGCTGCTCCCCACTCTGTCTCTGGTGAACCCTCTTGCCATACCACGCCTCTGGCGTACCCCAGTTTGTGTGTATAAATGAGTAAATCTTAAAAAAAAAAAAAAGTACCAGGCTAACTCATTGTTTGGTGGTGGAATTGGGTGAAGTTGGGATGTTGGGCCAGTCTGAACTCACAGGGTTTGTCAGACAAGAGGCAGGAAACTATTTCCTACGGTTCAGTTATAGTCCCTGGGCAAGACAGATTCACTGTTGGAAAGTGGACTGAGTCCTGTCTCACTGCTCCATAGGATTCTTAGGTAGGGCAACAGGGTAAACCCTGCAACAATTAACTGAAGCTACATGCTTAGATTTGGGAAAATGACCACCTGGAATATAACCACTCACTAACAGGGTCAGGGAAACTATACTGGGGTGGGGGTGGGTATTTCTAAACCAAAAGCTCTAAAGTTATACATCTGCCTTACATTTATGAACTATGTTAGATGCTTGTGGGGGGAGGAGTCCATCTGGGGGGTAGTCCATGAATGTCCAGTTATTTAATTAGCTCTAAAGAGCCCTGCCAGATACATTTGATGGACATCACTAGATATAAGCAGTAAAGGGACTTACTGAGTGGCGTTGCTCTAAGTCTCAAAACCTAGTTAGCCTAAGGACAGAATCTGGGTCCCAGATGGTCCACAGAGGTCCCTCTCAACACTCATTGGTTTCTCTCTCTCTGCTACTGGACACTTCTTGATCTAGGGAGTCAGAATTACACGTGCAGAGTTCCAAATTCCAAGTCATCCCTCTGTTGACAGCTTTTTATGAAGTCTGGGGAAGTCAATAAGGGGAGGGAAAAAACTTTTTTCCCCACAAGAATCTTTTAAAGGCCATCCAGACACAAAACTTTCGTCAAAAAGACGTGAAATCCATTTGTTCCAGATCTGTCAGTTCAGACCCTGCTTTTCTTCTCCTGAAACCTATTTCACAAAATCTTTAAGCAAACTTTTAATCTGATGTGAAAATAAAAACCAAAACTCTTGTGAACACATTGCCTCCTTCCTACTTGATCTACTAGATTTCCAGGGAGGATTTAAGTTCTTCCCACCCATGAACCCACCGGGAAAGCAAAAAAAAAAAAAAAACCTAGCAAACAAACAAAAACACTTTCTCCTTAACCCAGCAACTATCCTTTTGTGGGTATTACACACAGAAGATAAACTTTGTCTCTGCTAACATCTGTATTTACTATTCAACACGCTGCAAATTTAAATGGAGTCTGAATGGGAACCCCTCCATTTCAGTTTCTTTCTGCTTCTCTATTATTATTTCTCAGCAAGTGCCTATGGCATTTACAACAGTGAAAAATTTGCAAACTCTTAACACATAATCCTTGTAAATGCAGGCTCCCAAAGAACCACCAAATCCAGAGGCAACTTGAAAGCTACTTTTAGTAAGTCCTAATTTATGGGGAATTCACTTGCATTTCTGAATAGGATGTATGACTTACTATTTTTTATAAATTTACCCTGCTTAATGCCATCCATTGACTTGGTGGGAAAAGCAGAGGACTGAGATCCAAAACCAAGGTCTCGAAACTGGATTCAAACTCCTGCTTCCAAATTACAAATTCCAGAATTTAGCAAATCCCTCACATGTGCATTGCCCTAGGACTATGATCAATAATATCAACCTCATTGGCTTCGCATTTACAAGAGTAAAGTGAAATAAAGATGTGAAATGTGCTTCAGAAACTATCAATAACAATGTCAAGTATGCTCTGTCACAGATTTTGGTACCTAGTTGTTTACCTAAATATCAGATTTTTTTTTTTTAGAATCTCACATTTCTTTTTTTAAAGCATGATTAATTAAGAGATGATCCTTCCCTCACCTACATAGTATCCATGCCATGTATTTAATATGAATCTAATCAAGAGGAAAGGATCTGACCTATCTAGAACTTCAGACATTTTCAGGTTGACAGATTAGGATTCTTCAAGGATCAATGAAGGAAAAAATAAGACCAAAAACCATAAACAAAAACAGGCTGCAGAGCTGTTCTAGATAAAAGGGAAAAACAGATGTACCAGCTAGAGACAGCACAGGAGACGGACTCTCTGATTAAAAATTTCTAGAAAATAGGAACAATTGAGGGCAATTTTGAATACAAATTTCAAATACATAGAATTTTTGAACACTATATGTTGGACATTATGGTGTCATATTTAAATTTCTTGGACTTTATCATGATATGAGAAACAAGGAATCCGTGTTCTTAGAGGAACATGCTAAGTAACTCTGGGTAAAAGTGTCATGACTACTGCAACTATCGAATTGTTCAGTAAAACTAAAACCATATGCAAATGAATATATATGTGCATTTATATATATGCATATATATGGGGAAGGAGAGTGACAAAAGTGGCAAAAGATTAACTGGTAAATGGAAAGTGATAGATATAAATATGTTCATTATACCAATTTTCAATTTGGCTAAAGTTTCAAATGGAAATTTATGTTGGGGGGGAGAGATTCTATATTTAAAAATAAACACCTAAAAAGAACTTCAAGAGGAAATCCTTTCTTGGTGAAGCAGAAGAGTTTTAGGAATCCTAGCCAGATTACAAATTATCTTCTCAGTGATACTAAAGCAAGGGAAAACGAGCACCAGTTCTTGAAAGTTGCATTTTATGAACAGAGGGACTGGAAAAAGAATGGGCACATAGACAGAGGTCACGTATGTGAGTGGACCTATTTTTAGCTGGGCAGCATGCACCAATGACTCATTATTTAGCTTCTTTATTCCACAGTTTTCTCAACTGACTATGGGAGTGATAAAAGTTCCCATCACCTGGGGGTTTCATGAGGATTAACTGAGATTACATAGAAAACATTTAGAAAAGCTTCTGTCACATGATAAACTCCTTCTAAGAGTTACTACTCTCACCATTTCTGCTACTATTACTGCTACTATTACTGTATGATGGTCTTCTCTCTGGTGGGAAAATGTGAGGCCTATGGAGTGCTACCCTCCCCTTAAATGGGATAAAAGGAAGAGCATTTTTTTGTCTATAATTCCATGAGCATCTATTATGTGCAAGACACAGGGCCAAATGAATGCTGTACTTTAAAGATAGTGAGGAATTTTGCCCCAGGATGGATCCATACCTAGACTCTTTCCACATCTGCTTTGGGTGATTTAAATGATGAGATCTGGGACTTTTGAGCTGATGACACTTTGGCTTTTTAGTTGATGCTGACGAATTTAGATGAGATTTCTTATTTTTAGTTGCTATGTTTGAGAATCTTGGGATTTAATGACTATATTTTTGTACCTGGGAATGGATGTGAATCTTTGGGGGCCAAAAATAGAGGGGTAGTTAACTAAAAAATGCCCCTCAAAATATCTAGACCTTAAGCCCTGGAGTTTATAAATGTTACCTTTTTTGAAAAAATAGACTTTACAGATATGATTAGATTAGGGATCTTGGATTATCTGGGCTAGCACTAAATGTGGAGGGAAAGCTGAATATAGCAGAATTGCCATTTTACCACAGGTGACAATTTGTTTCTTTTTCAAGGTTCTAAATTGTCATGACTTTCATCGTTATAAAACTGCGTATGGTTATTTTGTAGCTACAAGTCTGAGAAACACTCTCTTTGAGAGTCACAATGGGTATCAGCCTGTTCAAGGTTCTGAATATTTACAGTAATTTCCCAAACATACTTGGTCCCCCTGCCAAAGGCTTCCCCATGCCCCATTATTTTACAACATAAACCATAGAACATGTTTGCTAAATTCAGATTTAATTAAACAATTTACTACTTTTACTACAATTTACAACATTTACTACTACCACTACTACTATTACACTCTTTTTTGCCCAAATACTTGGAGGCTTTTAAAGTGACAAATTTTACAAATGAGAATTCTATTTGTATGTGATCCCTGTCAGCTGTGTAATATTACCATAGAGAAATGCCCAACACCAAGGTCTACTGAAGGCAGAGATGAAAAAATTAATAATGTGCAGTTATCACTTAGTCATTTTATTTAATTAAAAAAAGAAGCCCCTCAATTAAAATTGTCCATGCCTATAAGTAAATGAAAATGAATGGGCTATTATTATGCTTGAATTTTATTGTCTCCTATTTCCTCATCCTTAGATACCACTTTAATTTTTGAGAAGAGCACTTAATAACATGATCCTTACAGGCCTTGAAAATCTCACATAGTGGTATTTAAAAGAAAGGACTTTGGAGTTAGACAGTGCTATTAATTTGTTTTTTATTAATTTTATCACTGAGCAATGGGTCTCGATTTTTTCTTCTAGAAAGGTGGCATGATAATGCCGATTTTATGTGTTATGGCAGATTATTTACAAAAATGGCTTGCACGACTCCCTGACCTGTGTTACCCAGGTGCTCTTTTTACCCTGTGATAGATATTTTCCAAAACCCTGCAGTTCTCCTTAAAGGAGAAGACAGAATGTTAAAACCAATCAAGCCATAGAACAAGGAAATTCTTGCAGAGAACCTCTGAAGGACTTGCTGGAATGTTCTCGATGGCGATTTAATTCTAACAGGAATCTCATCAGACAGGCTGCCTCCTATTTACCTATGTGTGCCAGTGGGTAAATGAGGCAGCCCTTCTACACCAATGGGTTGGGTCTAATCTAGAAACGTTCTTGCCTCTTCCTATTTGCTACCTGAATCGTTTACCTTCTTATTGATATACAGGCTTTTCCCAAATATATAAAAGAAAAACTTCCTTTCAAAGTAAGGAAACTGCGCACACACAAAAAGAAACTAGACACTCAGCCTTATGGCTTGTCTTTTCCACACGCTGAAGTTCACCAAGTTCCTCAGGGAAATGTGTGGCCCTGCGTTGGCTTCCGTTTCCTCTGGGAATCACCCGGAAAAATTAACAGCTACCCAGGGACTTAGCTTTTGTCAACAACAAACCAAATAAAACTTTCCAAGCTCATTTAATTGTCATCAAGATGCAGTAAGACAGGAAGGCTTCCCTTACCTGCTTGCTCAGACATAATACGCGGTTTAGATACACCTGAGTGGGCGTCGTCCGTCTTGGCCTTCCCTCTATCTCAGTGAACCAACCAGTCACGTAAAATAAGTGAAAAGGAAGAAAATGGTCCAGGCAAAGACAAGAAAGCCAAGCAGAAGACAGCCATTTTCAGCAAAAGATAATATAAATCCCCCCATCTCCCTTAGCTCCTCTAAATGCTTGCACAATTTTTGAAAGCAGAATATCACAAGACTAACATACCATCACAAATCTCACTGCCTGTGGAGTAGTTTCAGGAATTACTAAGCTTTTGTATTAAGCCAACTCTTATGCACAGTCAACTCAAATGTTTGGTCAGGTGAAGTATGTGATCCTCACCTCCCCCCACCCCCACCATGGTCTTTTGCTTTGCTCAGAGTCTCCCTATGTGGGAAAGGGAGGGCCAATGAGGCTGGCTGGGTCTCCCTGCCCCCCCCATAACACTAAGCAGAGGCACCCACTTCCCTCTACCAGCACTCTTTTCCTTTCTCTCTTCCCACTTTAGCAATTTCTAAAAGCAAAGATGGCCAGAGGTTGGGCAGAGGAGAGCAAAACCCCCATGTATGGGTAGGCCTGTGGGCCATTTGAATGTCACAGCTGTAGGCATTATCAGGGCCAAGGATACAGTGGGCGCACACAACACATTTGTTCAATGAGGACCAGATGCTGAAGATACAACAGGAGCATCTCAAGAACCCAAGAGCCTGCAGGGGTGGAGGCTGGAGGCCTGGGAGCAATCCCCCCGTGCCCCCCCACCCCAGCAGCACCACAGCCCATATGGAAATGCAAGAGGAGACAGCCCCTCAAAATAAAAACTAAGAGCCTCTCACACGGGGGCGGGGGGGGCGGGGAACGGAGAAGGCAGTGCCCATTTCATGAAAACTGACATCCAGCAAACTGGCAGCATTTCCCTCCTGGCCTGTACTTTGTCTCCACTCTAGAAGGCAAGACATCATCCTCATCCCCGAGGGAGGTGGCGTGTCTGAGAGTCTGCAAGGTCTCGTGCTCAGCTGCTGAGAACTCCCTGGAGTCCTGGCCAACCTGGCAGGGTCATGGACCCGGAGTTCTCTCTAGCTACAGAAATAGATGGTACCTATCTCATGATGGGGAAACTGAGGCTTTGGCTTAGGAAGAGCTACCCAGGCGATAGATTCTGGTTTACTTGGAGATGTAAACAGCCTCCCTGGTGGCACAACGGGTTAAGCGCAGCACTATGAAGCTATCCAGATCCACTGCAGCACGAGTTCGATACCCGGCCAGGGAGATTCCCACATGGCGCAGCAGACCTCTCCTGCCTCGCCCGCTGCTCCCCTCAGCAGTGTACTTCAGTAGATCAGCCTGTTCTGCTCCCCAATCTGTCTCTGGTGAATCCTCTCACCACCCCACCTCTGGCCTATACTCTAGCTTGTATGCATAAATAAATAAATCTTAAAAACAAAAAGTAAATAGGTCTGTTCCAACTGACCAATAATGATATATGGGAGAGACTGAACTTGCCCTTCTGCAGTCAGAACCTGGAGTGAGTGGTTTGTAAAGTATTCCTGGCAGTACTTACAGTGAGACGGGGATGGCCATTCTTCTCTACTGTGCTGGCAAATACTCCCTATGAGGCTGAACTTTCTTCCCTCTCCCCACACAAAGCAGCAGCAAGCACTACTCTTGTGTGTTTCTTCATTTACAATGTGCGGCCTTTCTCTTCTATGGCAGAACATTGCTCTACTCGCCTCACCTAGGGACAGAAGCCTGGATGTCTAGAAAGAGCTAGACCTATTCTTAAAGGGTCATCTCTTTTGTGTTCATCTATCACCACAAAACTTCCATGTTATGTCTTTCCAGCTGCACCTAGGGTACCTGAGACTCTTTCTGAGATGACCAAGAGGGAAACTTCAAAGAGGTGTGTTCATTTTGCCAACAGAGGGAAGAATCTGATAGAAATCATGCCAGAGGCCACGCATGAAATTTCTCCTTGCTTGGTGGCTCTGCCCAATAATTGCATGAGAGGAAGTTGTGGGAGGAGCCCGGGCTAATGCTGCATCATTCAAGCTAAGGACAATCTCAATCCCTGGATTCTCTTCCCTTCCATCTGCCTCCTGAGTCCTGGGTCATTTTCACTATTCATTATCACCAGCACCAGAGGGAAGACAGAGGAAATGAAGGGAGATGAAATTCAAATGAATCAATTCTGCCACTTGTTAGCAGCTCAGTTTGCAAGTATATAAGGGAGAGGGGGCTGCAGCTCTTCTGTGGGTTTCAGTTCTCCCTGCTATTCTTGTCCCCATGCTGCCAGGCAATATTGAGTGGGCTGTATGGAAATGATCTGTGGTATGAAAGAAGAAGGGAGGTGGGGTGCTGCCTCCAACAGTAGCTTCTTCAAAGAAAAGGAATGGAATTATATGCTCAGTGGCAGAATGCCACGCAGACTAGCCCAAATCTTATTAAACAAACTCGTGTTTGGAAGTATCTGATCCCCTCAGAACTAAGGAAAAGAGAAGCTGGGACCGTGTTTTGAGCAATTATAATGCAGAGGATGCACTGATTGTCATAGCAGCAAAAAGAAGAGAAAGGATTCTTCAAAGATGTCAAGGCCAGTAAAGCAGTTGCTTTGCTGCAAAGGCAGAAACAAGCAAGGACTGTATGAAAATCTTAAGAAATAAGGACAAGGGAGAAAAACACAGTAGGACCTTTCAACCCACTATCATCAAGGACAGCAGGAGAGGATGGAACCCTGGAGAAGGAAACGGTCCCTTCTCTTGGAGCTCTTGAAATTGGAAGTGGTTGGACTATGGTTACAAATGTCCTCTCCTGCTCTGCAGTGGACACTGATCTGCAAAGAAGGGCTTGTCTGAGCTGCTGGGAGTGCTGATGGGAGGGAATTTTCAGCTACCAGCCCCTTCGGGGATTTGTTTTTCAGGCAGAGAGTCACTTTGGATTCCTGCAATGTAGGAAGGTAAAGGCCTGGCTGTCTTGGCGCAATCTGGAAGTGCTCTAAAGGGCCATTCAAGACCCAGAGCTGCTTGGGGGTTGGCTGAGGCTATACTGGGTCTGCATCACAGCTCAACTGGTCCCTCTCGCCAGCCCATCCCATCCTGTCCACAATGTTGATCCCCAGGGTACTTCATAAACCTTGCGCATGCAGAATCCCATCTCTAGAGGTTTCTCCCTGGAAGTGTAGGAATATTTAAATCAGCCTTAGATTCCACGCTGACTCCCTGTTAAAACTACATATTCAATATTGTACTCTTTTAAAACCATAAAATCTACAATTATAATTATGCTTGTTAACACAATTTAGTACAATACCAAAGTACTAACATTATGTTAGCTAAGTCTAAAAGAACTTCCATAAACACAAAGAATAATAAAACAGACAAGCTAATGTTAATGAGAAAGGGAACTATGTATTAATTATTTCACCTTCCAATCTTTCCCTACTTTTTTCTCATCCCTCAAATGCTATTTTTTTAAAGGCTGATCCAGACCATAGCATTTAAATTGTCCTACGTGTATGTAAATGACAAAACCACAAAAAGACAAAGGACAAAAAGTCAATGATAGGTCTCCTCTCTGGGATGGACTATGATCCTTTTAATCATAAAGAAACAGATCTCAGAGACTGAAGAGGGAGAAGCCAGCTATGTTTCCTCTGCCAAATGCAAGGCCCAAGCAGTTTTTGCACATTATCTATAGCTTTTGACTTTCTGCCTGAAGTTGTAAAACGCTGACTGTTTCAAACAATTCTGAGCTGCAGAGTAGGAAATACTTGTTTGTGACAGAGGCTTCTGGAAACCACAGAGGTGGAATGTGTGACACTTCTGGACGACTCTTCCAGAAAATGGACAAGTACAATCCTATGTCTGGGAAATTTACAACCTCATCCAGGAGACATCCCATCAGAACTTTCTTTTACTTTATTTATGAAACAAAGGCTTAAGGTAATTCCTAAGTAGACTGAAACATATTTGAAGAGTGCAATTTAGTGGGATTTCTAAACATGGAAACTTCAAGCAAAGCATTTGGGCATGTAATTGCTTCTCCCTCACTGAATATTTTCACTGGGAAAGTTCTTGAGATTTTTGCGGCAATAATCAGAATTTATTGATATCTTTGGATTAACCTAAGAAGGAAAACTTTGACAAGACAAGAATCAGGAGATTTAAGATTCCTATGGAAATTTTCCTGAGGCTCCCCCATCAATTTCAGTCAGTACTATAGATCTGTGCACCTTTCTCAAAAATAAGCTGAACTATCAAGCACATCTGACATTTCTTCTATAAAAATAAAACTGCTATAAGTTTGAATCTGCTAGTATCACTTGTGAAATTAGGAAGTTACTTTAATTCTCTGTATCTCACTGTCTTTATCTGCAAAATGGGGACAATAATTTTCCCTACCTTAAGATTTACTGATCTGCTTCCACATTCTATTAACTCTCAGGTGAAATGGAAAGGATTGTTGATGCAGGCCTATGGGTGAAATGGAAGAGAATCTCACACTGGCCAGGTAACTGTTAATAATCTCCAAAGGTAGAGTTCAGAATGTCCCTCTGAGGGAATTAAAAAAGAAAAACTGCTGTGAAATGGATCCTCAGGGCAGCGTCTCCTCTGTAGCCTGCCGAACATAAATATAGCTACCGTGGCTGTCACCTCCACTAACCTAGCAATGCTTTTGAGGGTTAAAATTATGGATTTGCATGTGGGATTGTGATGGGAGGGTGTAAACTAAATGACAGCCACAGTTCATACACAGAACCTTCGGCCAGGCGTGCTCCCTGCCATGTAGCTGGCTGGGGAGGGGCTCACAGAGGAATGGCCTGAGCTTTCTAATGAAGGAAATGGGATAAAGATGCCAGGAATGCCTCAGTGCCAGTTGAATTTGGGGAGGAGGGTGGGAGGAGGGGGAAGGAGCAATGAAGAAGAGAACAAACACTTCAAAGAGGGGGGGAAAAATGTGACAGTGACCCCCGGAGTGTGTCTAACTCATGTCTTAGCACAGATGGGCTGCACCCTGCCAGTTCAGAACAATCCCCTGTAAAATGGGGTGTCCAAATTAGTAAACGGCAGTGGCATTCTTCATCCAACAACTATTTATTAGGAGCTTACTCCATGCCAGGTTTGGATTAAGGAGCTATGGATATAGAAATAAAGACAGCAGAGTGAGCCCCTGCCTTTACAAAGAGATGATGGCGCGCACACAGAGGGAGTGCACCTCCCAGTCTGACACATCCTTCCTACGTCTAGATACTCTAGATACGAATGACAAGGTTATCACACAAAAGAAGCTAGAACTCAAGGCTCATGAACTTCCAGACTCAGTATTGTGACTCTGGGCGGATGGCCTCATTGCTTTGGGAACCCGCGAACTTTTTACAGAATGAAAGCAAAACCATAGGGTAGCTCATGTGTATTCCTGAATGTCCGTCTGTGACTTAAAAATGAAACACAAAGGGGCGCGATTGGCTTGTGCTATAATCTTCAGGACTCTCCCTCTGGGATGCCAACACCGTAGAGGAAGGATCCTTAGTGGGCCCGGCACAGCTTTCACTTCCTAGAGGGAAAGGTGAGCCGCACTCACAGGCGCCGGCTAGGGCAGGGCGTGGAGCCCTGGAGAAAGCATCCGATCAAGCTGCCCTATCAGGCTCCTGAGCAGACTGCCTCAGCGGTGTCCTTCCCACTATTAGCAGAAACAAAATGAAGAGGATAAATAACTCCTTATAAACGGATATTAAAATTCATTAGGGAACCATCAAGGTAAAAAGCTTTCATGTTATTTTGACTATTCAGCAAGGGGAGACACCGAGAAATTGAAACTAGGCAATGTTAAGGGAGGAGCAGCACCAGGACGAGCTTTCTCTTCCCCTTGAAATGCAAAACACCTGGGAATAAAAGGCTTGTGTTTTTAAATACAGTCAAAAAAGTACCCATTCCAGAACTCCAGGTAGTCTGGGTTTTGTTAATTCATAGTTTCCTTGACCTTTAACAACATTCTTAAATTTAAACAATAGCATGATTCAATCCTCAGGATAACTAAGGAGGGATGTTTCTCAATTGCCCTGGTTGCTGCTGATTTACACTTTGACCCATCTCAGAGTCCCAGTTTTTCCCTTTTCCCTTTCCCCCATCATGTCTCCTCCCCATCTGCAATCCCAAGGTGGGGACAGGGGCTGGCTGGAAGGAGGGCTGGAGGGAAGGGCCTGCAGCTTGGTTGCCTGTGGCTCCTCCCCTGGCCTGTGGACCAGCAACACTGGCATCACTTTGGAGAGTCCTAGAAATGCAGACACTCATATCCCGCCCCAGGCCTGTGAGGTAGGGGTGTTTTCACACGATCAAGTGACACACGGCACAGGAAGGGCCCAGGTGCCCTGAGAGCAAGCATGCAGGAGAGTGGGGGACTGGCCCATGAGAAAGAAGTTCTGGGAGTCTGCTGCTTCGGGGACACTGTGCCATTTCCCCACCTCAGTCCTTGTCCCGCTCCCCTTTCACTGATTCAGCAAATACTGCCTTGTGCGCCTCCTATGTGCCAGGCACTGTGGTCCAGGCTGAGGACAGAGCAGGAACATGGCAGACCAGGTCCCTTCCCTCATACAGCTCACATTCTGGCACAGAGGAGGGGGAAGGCAGAGGCAAACACGTACATGCATGTGCTCGCTGTCATGAATGACCCAACTAATAAGAGTTGTGCTAGGACTCCTCAGGGTCTCAGAAGTGCCATCCCCCTCCGACCTTATACTGTGACTCTGAAGAACAGCTTCCCTGGAGCACCACTTTCGTCTGTGGGGTGTCTGCAGAGCAGCTCATGCTCCCACCTTCCAAAAGCAGTGCTCGCAGCTGGTCCTCATAAAGGTACAAAACTTAAAAATGAAATGAACCAAGGGCTGATTTATAGGGTTGCCACATTGTATTCTGCCAGCTACCATCATTATTTGGTAATAGAAATGATATGTTCACCCTAAAAATAGGAAGGAAAACATTTTAGAATAACAGCTGGTCTTTCCCCAGAAACAACCATTAAATGCATTTTGTATCACTCTATTTTAAAAAGTACAGCTTTTTCTAGTTTAAAATGCAGGCAAACTAAAACTATTCTCCTTCAACTATAGAATTATTAACTGGTACAAATTTATCAATCTGAATACATATATATGTATTTCTGTACACACATACTGAATATATATGTGTACACATACATATATATTCAACAATGCAATGAAAAACAGTTATTCCAATTAACTCCACTTCTATCAGTATCATTCTAAAACCTCCAGTTTCACACACTGTTTGGCAAAAATGGAAATGACACTTGCTGGGGCTTCTTCACACAGCTTGGAATATTTTGGGCAAACTGAAAGAAGTTGAGAATTAATTGTTTCCATGCCACCAGCTGCTTTTCCGACCGGCTCTCTCTCTAGAGCGCCAGAAAGACAGTGGGTAGTTGGCAGTGTGTGTGTCTGACTGAAGGTAGCAAGTGCGACAGGAAGGAGGATGTGGTACTTGGAGCCACCGCTAGATCCAGGGCTAACCTACAGCCCCATTTGTTCTTTGCAAATTCATCTGATGGGAGTATTGTATACAATACAATATGATACAATACAATACAATACAATACAATACAATACAATACAATACAATACAATACAATACAATACAATACAATACAATAATGATTTTAAGAATCATTAGCTTTGTTTATATGCTTTCCCTAAATGTGTTCTCTTTTGTTTTAAGAAATGTCCCAAGTTCTCACCTGCATGGTTCTACCTACCTCTATAGGTATCTACGTATAGACAACAGAAATTAGGTGGGAAAAACTCCACAGGGAAGACATGCTACTACTGAACACAGAAAATACACCTCAAAGACTAGATAATGTCAAGAAAATCATTTCTTATCTTTTCTCCTTGTGAAACCTTGGTGGGGCGGGGGGTCCAATTATTTCAAGCCAAGTCATGGAACACAACACAATAATCAATACAAAACTACTCTGAATTCATTTGAAATTGTATTTAAGCACATGCTTTTTGAGAGATAGTCGGGAGGGACAACGGATAGGATTTCATATCGTGTTGACTCCCAGGTCAGGTTGACAGCTTCACTGAGGAGAGCATATGGGAGAAGAACGTTGTGGGTTGGAGCAGATAATAAAGGGGTAGGTTTGAGACCAGTTTTAGAAATGCTCAGTTTGAGAGGCTTGTGGGACTTTTGAGTTTTGAGAGCTAGTTGGTATTTATAAATCTGTTTAGTCATCTAAAAATATTAATTGCGTACATTTACTGAACATCAAGCCCTGTGCGAAGTGCTAAGAGTAAGAAAGAACACAGGTCCTGCTTTCATAGAGAACCTAGATTTGAGCAGCAATACTTTACAGTGTTGCTATCAAAAAAAAAATTATGATAGAATGTTTTTATTATTTGAGCAAACTTATTTTTAAATTTATAATTCATTGGGGAAATTTCAAAAAGCATCTTTCATTCATTTTTATATGAAAACAGGAACACAAGCCAAGGGCTGTCATTTACATAATCTCAATATTTTACTTTTCTTTTTTGATCTTGTTAAATTAGTCAAGAGCTTGGATTTTACTTTAATCCATTCAATTTCATCTTTGCTTTTGTTCTATGACAGCATGACAAAATATATTTACCAAATATCCCTAATTACCCTACTGAATAGGAGATGTACAACTTTCCACAGACTTGAGAAAGAACCCCATTAATTAACCTTGGGAGATAATGAAAGTCAGTCACATGTCTGTGATACATGATGGTGCCCCATCATTAATCCCAAAACAAACTCAACATAAACCTCTCTTGTGAAATACAGAGTACGCTCTCCAAAACTCCAAGTGGTATAAATGACTTCTATCAAATTACGGAGTTGACACAGTTCAAAGGCCTCACTATGAGTTAACCTATTTGTTAGTTATATATTTATTTACTCTTTATTTGCTAGTTACAATCTGCACTAAGTCTGCAAATGAAATTGGATCTCCTGGAGCCTGCCTAGCACCTGCCCAACCCAAGTTCATTTTCAGGAATATGGGACTCAAAAGTCAAGTGAAGAGGGTGACTGTTTTTCACCAATTCATGTGGCTCCATTGAGAAAACTCTTGGAGCTGGCAATTTTCACTGAGCCTTCCTATTTGAAATCAGGTGGGAAAGAGCTCCATAGGGAAGACATTATACTAAAGCAAACAGAAAACATACATCAAAGACTTAGAAAAGACCAGGGGAGGGTTTCTTGTCCTTTATGTTTGTGATATCCCAGAGTGTTTCCAATTATTTCAACCCATAGAAAACTCAACACAATAGCTCAAAAAAAGAAAACTACTATCAGTCCATTTTAAATTATATTTAATCACATGCTATTTTATAAAGAGTCAGAAAGGACAATGGACAAGATGTGGTCCCCACTGGCACTCAGGTGTCAGGCCTGGTGACTCTTCTGACAAAGCTTGGGAGGCTGTTGTTGGGTGAGCTGAAGCAGGGGTGGAAATGATCTCACTCAGGGATGTGACAGCTAGGAGCTTGCAGGGCATATGGCACAGTGGAAGGCAGAGCCGGCAGGGAGACCCAACTCAGGAAGCAAGATTGAGGGCACTGCTTCCGCCCCACCCCATTACAGGGGACTGGAACCAGTGTCACACTGCAGACTGAGAGAGGGTGTGGGACAGGCAAGCACTCACCAGTAGGTATTTGTACCCACCCTAGCCCACTGCACTGCCCCCCTTTCTAAGATTGCTCTCAAAACCTCCTCAAATGTCTGAGAAAATCTTAATAAAAGATTTCATTGTTCTATGGCTTGAATCTAGTGTCATTTTTTTCCTGTCTACATATTTCATGAGCGTCCCTTCGGCATCACTGGGTTTTCATCTCATGCAAAGTATGGCTAAAGGCACAGCATTCCAGATAATGCTTGAAATGAAACCCTAGCATGAGAAAAATAGATGACTGCATAAGCTCAGTTTTAGAAACTACATGACCTGATATTTTTGAAGACTATGATTTCTAGAAAAAACAAAAGCAATCAACAGACACTGATTTTTTTTCTGACTGACATTTGTGCATAAAAGACTGCTGACCGCAACAGACCTTTATTTGGCGTGATCTCTAAACTTCATCTCATATTTACAATGTTGAGGCTACCACAGGGCTCCCAGGTACCATGAGGTTGGGAAAGTAAAGTGCAACTTTTGAACAGTGAGTAAAGCAGCCCGCCCTCTCTATCCTCAAGTGTGCAGCCTTGTTGCTCTCTCACGGTCATCCTGTAAAACTGCTTTGGTGAAATGATAAAAAAAACTGTTACTTTCTGAAAAGTGGCCCCTAAATATGGAGAATACAGAATTAATATGTTTGGAAAAGACTTGGATATGTTCCATTAGAAACACATTCCAAAAAATGAAAAAGAGAAAAGATCAAATATGTCCAACGCCAATGCTTTTGTTCTATGACAGTATAACAAAACATATTTATCTTAAGTAGCTACTGGTGTAGTTACTGTATTTCAGCAAAGATTTGGGGATGAGGCTTCAATCTCTGATGGAGACTAGATAATAAATTTAAGATTCTATGTCCAATAATAAAAATGTTAAGACCATTAGTTGGATCAGTTTGGCGACTGGGAGTGGAACCTGAGTATAAGGTGTTATCCAGTAAGTAGATGGTAAAACGAATGATTTTTTTCAAAGGCAGGTGGTTGACCCAGTGTAATGAACCAAATGAAGGGTCTTCTTTTTTGTTTTTTTTACAATTAACTTGAAATCTTGGGGTGATATTTCCACATGCCTGCATTATCACTAATTCTTATCAAACAGGTAAGAACTGACCTAGTGGTTGAGGAATAAAAATAATAAGAAGTCAGGTTGGCAACCAATTTATCACCACTCTCCTCACCCAAAATTACTGATTGTGATTTATAGGATATTACATAATTAGAAGTGATCTTCCTTCCTTGATATTGCTTAACCCTTTGAAAAATCAAGAGTATTTCAAACTGCATTCATCTTCTGAAAAAACTGACTCAATTTTAAATTTAAGAATTGTATTTAAAAAGACTAACATTGCCTTAGGATATACACATGCAAATATACACACTTCTGGGTGTGTTTATAAAGTTGATAACTATTTAATATACTCCTGTAAACTACACACACACACCACACACACACACACACACACACACACACACACACACACACACACACACACACAGAATGGCATAATTGTTTAACCAGAAAGAAGTTTTGTTTTGGCAAGGGGGAGGGGCGACAAATATCTCAGTTATTAGACAGCTTTTTATTTCAGCTGATTGAAGCCTACAGCAAGGCGAGGGTGAAGGGAAGTGCACAAAACACCATGTTTTGAAAGGTTTATAAAATGAACTTAATTGTAAGTCACTGTTACTTCATTGGGTTTTCGGTTTTCTATGGACAAAATAGATCTTGTATGTAAAATACACAGCACTTTAATTCCTTAGGAGGGAATTCTGGGAGAGTTTTCTATAGGGAAGGATGTCAAATTCAAGTTTGCAAATATAGAAAAAGAAGTCTAGGACAAAAATCTGAAGGCCAGAATGAAATCTTGGTTAAAATAATTTCTTTCACATTCTGAAGGCTCAAATTCTCTATCTCTGAAATGACACTAATCTTGATCATCTAAATACAGAATTATTTTTGCAAGATACATGAGAAGGGAGATTGTGCCCAACCTCTCTCGATTCTGAGCAGACCACGAGACAACTGACAGTACACTGTGAATGCAGCTGAACGAAAAGACTGAAATAGCAGAAATTCCTATGCTAGTTCTTTGTAGTAATAAAGATACTAGTGGTTAGTGAGCTTCTGGTCTCTTCCCAATACCACACCGAACTATTTATGTGGATTACTACTTTTCATTTTCCTAACCTAATAACTATGATTGCCTCTTTGTTAGGCTTGGGGAAACTGAGACACGAAGAGGTCAAGTAACTTGCCCAAGGTAACACAGTTAGTTAGTATTCATGAAAAGACTCATTTTCTCCTACAATCATGATGCAAATAAGAAATAAATGACTTTTGCCTTGAGCTAACTAAGAAAACCTTCAATGCAGTAATAATCCCCAATTATTTCATAACAACTGTAATATTTCATGGGATTCCCAAACAGTCTGGGAGTATCATTAGCTTCATTTTATAGATTAAAAAATCCAAAACTCAGAAAGAAGAAATCAATTTGGTCAAAGATGTAAGTGGCAGAGGGGACAAGAATCCAAACTTACAGAGTAATAATTCCATGGATACTCCATTGTGTTGCCCACCTTGACCATCAGGCAAGCCATGGGACAGGAAAGAGCAAAGCAAATCTCTTTAGTCATATTGGGCAACACATTACTAATGTGTCTTCAGACTCGAGGAGACTGATTCACATCTCTCATTTCTGAAAGCAAAGTGATGAAATGACTTCTCTTCGGAACTGAGCCTCCCCTAGGAAATATGCATCCCTTTCTAAATGAACCTCGCTTTCCCTGTGATAACAGAAAAGGTTAATTAACAGCACACACACAGGAGAAAGTCACGTGGAACAGAGGGAAATGATTAGAATGAAGCTCTAAACTGATAGCAAACTCAATCAGTACAGAAAGGCTCAGGAAGATTAATAAATAACTTACACATGATCTTAGCCAAAAGGCCGAGAAGCGATTAATGCAGTAACTTAGAAAGAGTTAAGCAAAATGGAGAAGGAAAAAACATTTTATCAAGAACAGAGAAATGGGATTAGAGTTGGAATGCAAAGGGGCTCGAAGAGGACTTGATCATTCACCTTGGGACCTGCCCCCCAAACCCAAGTAATAGAATTTAATCAAATAAAACTATAAACTAAACTAAAATAGTCAACTTTGAAGGGATTTCTACTAATACAACCTGCTTATGGAAAATCCAAAAAATCATATTTCACCAGCAACCATATGACTTTAAATAAGATTCAACTTTAGGGAAAAAAAGTAATGAGGTGTGAAATAGTTTTTTCTTTAGAAGGACAAATAGGAAAGCTCTTCTATTTTCCAAGTTATTGGTTTGCTCTCTTCAAATAGGAATGATTTTACTAAGAGAGTAATTCTTAAAGAATAAGCAATGAATGAAAGTTGGGGTTCAGCTACAACATTCTTGGGGTGATTATGTGATAAAAAGATACATTAAGGCAGTATTTTTGCTTCCATAATCAAATCTTTCCATTTCTAGATCTGGCTAAGGCTGGTTTGAGTTTGCTAATCCAATTAGGGAAGAAAAGGACCACCTGGAAATGTGATAATTTGCCTTCCTTAAGTGGGGGTCACTAAATGGGAAAGTTGAAAGGAGGTGATAGGGCAGCCTGTGACTGGTGTGGCTGAAGTGAGACAACCTGGGGAGGTGGGGGTGAAACAGCAATGACCCTGCAAGTCACTCATCCCCTTACCAGATTCGTGTTTTACCTACAGAAGTACAAAGACCCCCTTGGCACAGGAGTACATTTGTAGATCTGCTGTAACATGTTTGAACTTATTTAATATTCATTGACAAAAAATAACTAATGGCAGTGAGCTACTCTAAATTCACCGGTGCTTTTGAATGAATTTGCATTTATTAATCTCAAGGAACAGTTCAATCTATAGATAAATGTTTGGAAAGTGTGTGGATATTTGAGGACCCTTTTAATTAATCCATGCTCTCCAGCTCCTGTATTCTTCAGCTACCAGATGAGAACTAGTATGTCCTTTCTCTTCTACTAAAGGCACCATGGTCTAAAAATAGATTTGTGAAGGCATTCCAGCATGTTATCCTGCAAAAAAATTTGCAGTCTATATGCATTGAAAAAGAGCCAGAGGATCAGACATTGAAATGGTAACAATGTTCATTGCTGGCTAGGATAGTTTAGGGAGGTTTATTTGATTTTTCTGTATTTCCCAAAATTTCAACAATAATTATTTGTCCCTTTTGTAGTAAAAACAGACAACGAAGAAGCAAAACACAAAACTTAGCAAAATGTCTCCATGCCATACACAGGGAGGGCCCTAGCAGTCCTCAGTAAATCTAAAAATGAATTGTCTTGGGAACATACTTTATGGCTGCTGTCTTTCTTCTGGGGTTCTGATTCCTGCAAAGTGATAAAGAAAACTATGGAAACCTAAATGTGCACTCTACTGCCATTCGGTATTGCACAAAGACTAAGTTTCTGGTAGGAACAATGGTATTTTCATTATAAAAGTAGTCCTGTCGTGCTTCTGCTTAAGTCCCATTGACTTGTAGGGTAATTCTGTGGCCCCAAAAGTCTTGTGATTATACCCCACTAGTCTCCCTCGCCTCAAGCCTAAGCGTTTTGTTTTGTGACCAACTCTTGGTCTGCATGATCTTCCTACCCATCTTGCTTGGTATTCTTGGAAGAATCTGATCATTTTCCACAGCCTTTGGTCTGGACCAAAGGCTGTGCATTCCCTGGAATTGGGGAGCTCTGAGAAAAATGCTCTCAGTTCTTTTACAGGGCTCATTTTTGCAAGGAAAAGGCAACGTAACTATTCTATATATTTGCAAGGTAGATTACAAAAGAGTAAATCCATTTTTAGGGATTTAACTGCAATCCAGATATGCCCCCATCATCTAGTTACTTGATGATAGTTTCAAAACATTGTTTATGAAAAAAGCAATGATAAGTCCAAAGCAATGCTGAGTCCAAAATTTCAGCATTGCTGGTACATTAAAATTTGTTGGTCACCCAAGGATTTGTGTTTGTATATCCAAGGAGCATTAATAACATTGTTTAGTAGGACGACAATTTATTTTCCCAGTCTCCAGTCGCATCTTCTTTGATAAGTGATATTTTACTTTTGCTAGGCACATGATCACCTATGACAAAAGCCATCTAGCCCTGCCTCCTTTCGGCTAGGGAGGATCCATGTCACTAGTTTTGATCAAGGAGACAGAAAGCCTGGTGGTGTGCGCCCACTCTAAGGGACAATGCACACCCTTCTCTGGCTCCATCCTGTTTCTTGGAATGTGGATGTGGAGACAGGTGTGTCATAGCCCTTCTGGATCATACTATTGAAGGCCATACTGTTGGGATGACAAAACAATGAGCTGGGGAGGGCCTAGGTAGGCCCCCCAATGAATAATTTCTGTAGTTTCTATTCTAGCTTTGCAGTGCCTATTTTGAATTGTTTCTAGGTAAGTCAAGAATACACATTTACTTTCTTTAAGTTCCTGTATTTGCAGGCTTTTTTCTTTTTGGTTTTCAGGTCTCTGTACTTGTAGCCAAACTTAGACTTGTAGGATCTGTGGAACTTTGACAAGACAATCACACATTTTAGCAAAATACAGAATTAGAACCGTCAATAAACTTAATAATGCACTAAGGTCAGTTAGGAAATACCAAGTGTTTGTGATCCTTGAGAATTCACTTGTGAGATTACAACCTCATCAAAGCCTCCAGGGGCTGAAAGGTGATAGAAGGAATTTACCTGTCTAAACTGTTTTTTTTTTTTTCTATTTCTTGAAAGAAAGTCTTTATGAACCTTGAAAAAAAATTACAGAGGGAGAATTTCCAGAATTCAAAGAGCCAGGGCAGCACCACAAAAGACTTAATTCTTAGTTTGAAATGTTGTTGCTGGCGAAGGATCCTTGTGAAACCTTTCTTTTCAGCTGAAATCCCGATCTTTGATAAAAATGTTACAGTTGATGTATTTCTATTAGAGATAGCAATTTCCATTCTGCAGAATACCTAACCAGTTCTCCTGAAAACTGTCAAGGTCATGAAAAACAAGGAAAGTCTTAGAAACTGTCACAAGCCAGAGGAGATAGGGGGCATTGTGGCTCCTAGAACGGACCCTGGAAAAGAGAAGCACCTGAGAGGGAAAGCTGGTGCCATCTCAATGAAGTCTGAGGCAATCCTCAAGTGATGTGCTGATAGTGGGGACTGAGGTGCGACAAACAAACCTGATGTGAACAATTAAGGACACTGGGTAAGGGTAAACAGGAAGTCTCAGTTCTATGTTTACACCTTTTTGTTTGCCTTAAAATATTCTAACATTTTAACTTTTTATTTTTAAAAATAGCAATATCTGTTAAATTTTTAGGAGGGATGGTTGAAATAACAGGTATAAAAGCCATTGGTCTACAGGAGTCAATACAGGTTGATATCCTTCCTTCCAAGTCAACCCAAAAAGTCCCACCAACTCTTTGTTGTCAGATAAATTCTTTGCCCTGTCTTTCTGACTTGGCATGGCTGGAAAATATATTCCCTTATCATAAATTTTCATAATTTTGAAGATCATTTTGTATTATTTTTCTGTCTTTTTAGTTTTCACCATCAATAATATACTTGTCTTCAAGTTTTCCTCATAGTTACTCTTCTTTCTTGAAGACTTTTCTCTCTGCGGTCTAAGTTCCTCACATAGGGACTACCTTTGGGATCCAAATCATACGAAGTACCTTAGTATGGTCTCTTACACAGGTATCATACAGTCAACTTCTTAAGGACAAATGTCTTCTTTCTCCATGCTTCCCCTGCCCCTTCTCCCTCCCAGGGTTTCACCCAGAGTAGGCTCTCAGTATGTTTCTGTTAAATTGATTTAAATTAATGAACGAGAGTAAAATGGAAGGGCTGTTTCTTGATTCTTAAATGATTTATTACCTTTTGCAAACATTCCAGCATGATGTCAGATTTAATTACAGCACTAAACTTTTAGCTTTCTCCTATTTATTTCAAAGCACCAAGTTAGACAGATTTTCTAGTACATGAGTTACTCTTGAAATGATCAGGTGCATCTGAGAGATCCATGAACCCCTTCAAACAACCAGAATGAATACAGTGAAGGAAAGCCTCTTTTAGAAAAATAGAAGCACACCTAAGTTTGTATCAGCATTACCACAATTGTTAAAAGATTCCTCAATGATTTCCAAAGAATATCTGGTAATCAACACACCATTTCTTTCAGTTTTAGGTAAATTCTTTCTCATTTAGTCAATTTTACTGTCTGATTATTTCTTCTACTCTGTGTATTTTTTTTGTTGTTGTTGCCTCAGTTCTCTTTTCTGTACTTATCGGTACTGAACTCCACTCTTACTTGATAAGATAAAAACATTTTGAAATTTGTTTTGGTAATAAGTTATAATAAAGAGAACACACAAAGAGGTCAGCTAGGAAGAAAAACATATCAACAAGATATAGCTGTGGTGACTTCAGGAAGAAGTTTCAGTAGAATTGAATGAGGGAAATAAGAACCAAAGATAAGAAGAAGACAGTCTAGTAATTTAGCAGGAAGTATTTAGCAAAGTAACGACTTATTTTTCAATCACAGCAAAGTGAAGTTGGATTTAGAAGTTCCACAGTTAAGTCAGTTCTCCAAATTGGGCTCTGGCCTTGACTAGAAATGGGGGCAGCAGTAGTACTTCACTCCCAGCAGCCCACTGCCTCCTGGGCATCAGTTGGTGCCTAGTCCCTAGAAGCAACGCTATTGGTGCTCCACCCTCATCCCCTTGGGTGCCTGGTTGGTCTGAGGGAAGCAGCTCCACGCTACACCCACACTTTACTGCAGGATGACCCTGAGGTTGCTCAAACCAACCTGGTTTTGCATAGACCACACTTTGAAAATATGACCTGCAGACCAGGAGCATCAGTACCACCTTGGAACTTCTTAGAAATGCAAATTTGCAGCCCCTACTGCAGACATACTGAATTAGAAACCTCAGGGGGAGGATTCAACAAGCTATATTTGAAGATGTCCTCAGGTGATTCCGACACATGCTCAATTTTGAGTCCCACTGAACTATATACATGGAAAGCCCCGAGTCGGAGTGTTTGGGGGAAGGCAGACCTTAGCCAATGACAGCTGTGAGCATAGCAGTACCTCAGCTGCCTCACCCTTGGTGAGGACAAATCACAAATGAACCCAAAGTGTCTCTAGAACACCCCTGTAGAACTGAGCCCAACTGACACTTGGTGGTGTTTTCTCGAAAGCACAACCTCACTTATCTTCCTTCTTTCCACTTTTCTGTCTTACTGCCCTACCTCCCGACCAGTTTTTCCTAGGACCATTTCCTAATAATGAATGTAATAATGATCTGCAGCTCAGAGTCTGCTTCTAGGGGACTAAACAAAAAGTACCTCTTCAGTGAAAACTTCAGCTTCACTGGTTATAGCCAGGGGTCGGTCATATCAACGCTATGGTTACAAGACTCCAGCACTGCACAGCACACGAGGGATAACAAGGACTCTCTCTGCCCTGGGAGAGCTTAGTACTAGTAGCTGGAGTGGTGGGGAGCAGAGAATGGATAGGTCAATACAATTGCATTGGACTATCAACAGTGCTAGGAAAGCACTCTCTCCAAAATTCCCGGAAGGGGTAGAGGCTAAGATAATTGCTCAAGTGTGGATGAGAGTGAGTCAAGGTATAGAAAGTGAACAAAATATTTCAGTCCAAACCATGGACCAAAATGTGAAAGTGGGGAACAGGGAAAAACCATGCATAATTTGGTGTTTCTATGGCGTCATATTTAAATTAACGAGGGGCAGGTGATGAAGTTGAAAAATGGGGATGTTGTAAAATGCAAGCTGGTATCTATGCCCCGTGGACTAGTATGGACTTCATTCTGTGGGTGAAGAGTGTCTTGAGGACCTTCAACATGAGAACATTCAGAAGTGCAGAGAATGATCCTTGTGGCTGAATTAAGTGGGATAATTTTAATAGCAGAGAGACTAAGTCAAAGGCTTTAGTGATAGCCTAAGCAACACTTAACAGTGGCCGAAACTTGAGCAGGACTTGAAACTCAAGAAATATTTATGAGATAAACTGGCAAGACTATGAGTAAGTGTAATACTGAATAAGCAGCAAGGAGCAAAGCAAGGACAAATCCAGATTTCTGGCTAGAGTTGTGCAATTAACTTACAATCATAATCACTTCTGTTTTGCCAGTTCAGACTGAGGACTGAAACAGTCATGCTGAGAATTGCTCCCTACCTTGGAAAAGCTAGATACAACTAATATTCTAAATCAATGCAGTCGATGGAAAACTTCATCAGCGCTGAACGACACAAGGCAGCTCTGATTAGCCCCGATACAGAACTGCCTAATCAACAAAAACACCAGGCACAATTAATACACAAGCACTTTCAGTTAAACACAATTTAGGCGTGATTACTTTAAATGGAAAGCTTATGAAATTTCCCAGTATTTCTTAAAGTAATTAATACTTCGAAGTCTTAAGAAAATTAGATGGAGGGACAGGCTGCAGTTTACTAGGAGAACAAAGAGTGAAATGAAGATGGATGTGTGTGTGTTGGGTGGGGGCAGCAAAAACATAATCAGTGGGAGCTTTCAACAAGTGAATTGCATAATGGAGCCACAAATCCGGCAGAAGTAAACACAACCCTTAACTTTGGTACATAAATATTACCATTTAAATGTGCTCCTTTCTCAATCAAATCAAGAGTCTGCATAAAGGAAGGTACCTGTGGAAATGGCTGGGAAGAGGATTTTTACCTGGGTCCTGGTGCCTGGGAGGGTCTCCGAACAACCCGACCTAGTTCTGTCCTTTTGCATCTTGTAGGGTGAGAACTGTCAGGTTTTTATATCCTCCCCTCAATGATGGACTTCTGCAGGCCTATGCGCATGCCTGATGGCGGACACCTGGAGTAGGGTGTGGGCCTGTGTGAGTGGGTGCACCTGGGCCAGAGACTGGGCTTACAAGCAGAGGAAGCAGCAGCAGTGGCAGAAGATGCAGCAAACAGAGCACGAAGCAGAGAACCTTCTGTTTGGGGTGCAGCAGAGCGGCCATGGGATGCCGCCAGAGAGCCTGAGAAAGTGAAGATTCACTGGGGGCTGGGAGGCCTGCCAGCCTCCTGCCCCCTTGGACCCCACTGCCTGCCCTGTACATGGTTGTCCCCCTACAAGAGACCATTAAAAAGCATAAAAAGCCACCGAGGGCTCCAGAATTCCCTCCTTTTGACCCGTCTGTGTAGCTCCACAGTGAACCCGGTGCTTCTTGGTATCCTTCCTGCTGCGACAATCTGATGCATCGGGAACAAAAGTGACAGCAGGACAGAGCTGGTGCCAGAACTTAGTTGCCCTTCTCCCCAAGTGTTCAGTCTCTTGATTCTTAAAAAGGCTTAAGTGATACAGATGCACAGCCACATCTCCCATTCCCTGCTACTTCTTTGGACAGGAGGTCCTTAGTATCTAAAACAATAGGAG
This sequence comes from Scalopus aquaticus, assembly GCA_004024925.1. Classification (NCBI taxonomy): domain Eukaryota; kingdom Metazoa; phylum Chordata; class Mammalia; order Eulipotyphla; family Talpidae; genus Scalopus; species Scalopus aquaticus. The sequence goes on from PVIJ01003295.1 coordinate 46,109, forward strand.
GGATAGCAACAGGCAAGAACAGTTTCAAGCTTTTCTAAAAGTAAAGGCGATATCAGCTGGTGTCATCAATTCACCATTAATCTGAGAAAAGACTTTCCACTAAAGAAGCAGGCTGGGTGGTTAAGAGCAAGAGACAGTAGTAGAAATCACAAGATATATACCTACAAAGGATGCACTCTCTCCAAGAAATTTATAGTTACATACTCCATGCTTGTAAAAGCAGAGGAGGGTGTAAACACACTTACATTATCTATCCATCCATCCATGCATCTAGTGGGAGTAAAGGACATCCTGAACAAACTCCCCAAATAGGTTTTATGGACTCCACTCCCACCCCAACCAAAGACATCCAGGACACCAAGGACTACAAATTCCCTAATATCATCACCACCAAAGGGAGCACTGCTGGGAGCTGAGAGTGGAGTTAAGCAACTAGGCATGTGGGCTTCGGAGGTCCTTGGTTTTTCTCCGGCTTTCAGCATGCTATTGGGGTTCCAGCTCAGTGGAACTGGTAGGACGCATTCACCGATTTATGTCGCTCTTTCTCCCTGATTTATTCATTTCTTCATTTCCTGCTTTTTTTTTTTTGGTAAATAAACCCTTTATTACCCTTTTTGTGTGGACGTGCAGTTGGGTCTCATTATAAGATCCTTTTAAGCGCACAGGTGAAGACCCACAGTCAGGCCAACTCATTTCACATTGGGGTTGCCCTGTAACACATCCATCCATCCACCTGTCCATCTGTCCGTCCATCTGTCCATTCATCCATCCATCTATCTGAGGCATGGACAAAAACCAATCAGCAAGGACAATGTAGCTGCAGTGTAGCTGAGGAGCTGGGGGGTAGACAGATTTCATAGGAGGAGCTGGGTCTGCAGGGTATAGTGTAAATGAGAGGAAGTTAAGGGGCAAGTTGATTTTTTTAAAAGGGGTTATAATGGCAGAAGCTATTTATTAATCAGTACTATTACATTTCAATACTTCAACAACTATATTCTCACACACGAGTATGTTTCAGCAAACAAGAATAATTTTTTTCCTGTTAAAATCTCCAAATTCCAGAATATGGAGAATAACTAGGGCATTGCACAGAGTCTGAGGACAGTAATCAATTAAATTGACTATAATGATCTAGGAAAATAAGATCGGGCAGCCTGGCATTAATAGTTACAGGAAATGACTCAATTATGTAACTCAAGGCAAGGCTCAAGGAGGTTTTCACTAAAAGATCTAAAGTTTTTATTTCTTTAAAGGTGACTGGTTTTCTGGAACAGATCAGTCAATGTTGGGGGCAAGCTGTTAAGGAGAACTGCAATTTTGGAGGAGCCTCAGGATAATTAATAGAAGTTTCTTAGGAATCACAGATATCAGAACCTATAACTCTGAGAACATAGTTCTCTGGGCAAGTTATCTGAACAGGAAACATAACTTTCTCTCCATTCTGTACTTCTCTGCACTTCCCTGACGTGCCAGCCTTTAAAGGCACAGAAATGTCAGAGGCCAACTTTGGGCTTTGATCTTGAGCTGGTAGAATCTAAGAAATCCGGGGAAAACAGATAAGAAATGGATGGCAGTTACATCAACCAAGTTTCCAGTCTGAGGGCTTCCACAGACTGGGCACACGGGACCCAGGAGACCACTGTGACAGCCAGCTGTGGCATCAGCAGCCAGAGATGCTTACAGCAGTGGTGTTGATAGAGCAGCGTGCTGGGGAAGCAAGAGTTTAACTCCACAAAATTGACTGGACAAATGACAACGCGTCCACTCCATGTGATGTTACATAGCCATTAAGGATGTTTATGAAGACCTTCTGATGAGGTTTTTTATAGAGTGAAAAGGGAGGATATCAAATGACCTGTACAATGTGATCACAAATACCACCAACAAAACACCTAAAGATACACAAACCACCAAAATGGTAACAGGATTATGGTGTAAAGACTGAGACCTTGAGTGGTGTTTCTCCATCCCTTCCTCCTCCTACTTAATAGTATTCTCCCAATTTACTTTAAATAAGCATGCAGTGACAAAATGAACTGAAATCCATAGAGAGCTATGGAGAAAGTGCAAGCACTTACATCAATTCTATAGTAGATGTGGTCTTCTGGGAAAAAAAAAAAAAAAAAACCTTTTGGCTTTAAATCCAAAGCCAAAAACACTTTGCATTCTCTTCATACAAGACCTTCCCCTCAACCAATGCCAATGTCAGTGTGCACATGCATGTATGTGTGCACGTGCTTACACGCACATGGAGGGAATTTCAACTAAGGATGCACAACTTCTGGGGTCAGCATTGCTATGGACAGATGTGAAAGGCACTCATACTCCATTCAGGATGTTTCTGAAATTGAACCACTAAGAAAAAATAATGCCATTATTATGATCCTTTGTGGATCAATAGGAGGTCACCAGTAAAATGTCTTAAAGTTAACTCTTAACATTTTTTATTATTTTTAAAGTAATATACAATAATAATATCATATAATATTATGATATTATAATCCCTACCACATGCCCCTGAGGTCAGTAATCATGATTTTTATCATAAGGAGGAAGAAACAGGCTTAGGCAAGGCAACACCTACACTTGGGTCAGGAGCTAAGAAATGGGAAGAGCAGGATCTGAACAGAATACTCTGACCCCCAGGGCTGCATCTTTGACACTACTCCATACTGACTTTTGGATACCAGAAATGCATAGATACCTAGAAAGGCAGTAGTCCTCGCAGACATTCCTTCTCTGTCAACGTTTGCTCTGAAACAAAACAGGAGACAGCAAGCAGTGCTCTGCAGACACACACACACACGAACTACCAGAGTTCTTTCCAGTGGCATTTCAAAGATTTAAATGAACTCTATCTTTGACAATACAGTTAAAGGGAAATGATGATGTAATTATCTGATGGGTCTCCTGGTATTAAAGCACCTTTAAAATGCTAGCTATTTGCACACATAAAAGTTACTGCATCTTTGTTCTGTTTTGAATTTGCAATTTACTTGAGGGAGCTAATCTAACTCTAACATTTGCTCTGAAAGACTTATCATGATCTGTTGCCTAAAAGGAAACACTTTCTGATCATGCTAAATGAGATGAAATAGCAGTGCATTCTGGTTTAAAACTCACTTGCTTTATTGCTATGGCTTTCTGACAAAGATAAAAGAAAAAATTGTAATTATAATTTTTACAACTTAATCATCAGAAGGCATCTCCACCACATGCTTCCCAGAACCAGAGACAGAAATGCTGGCCCAAGCAACACAGGCAAAAACCCCATCATCCTCCCTTCTGACAATTCCATAATCTCAAGGCCCCTGAATTACTGATCTGAGTAGGGAAATATTAATACAAATATGAAGGGACCCTCATATTATCTCCTCCTAAATATCAGAGACAGAAAAATGTGTGCAGCTGGAAGATTAAAACTCTAGGAAAAGTGAGAGCTTTTACAGAATGAGATATTTGCTGGGTTGAGATAAGGCAACTAGAAAACTTGTGGGCTAAATCTGAATGCAAAATTTTATGGCAAAATTGGTTTCATCACGAAACACCTTTCCAAACGAAGAGCTAAATGCAAGCAGCATTGGGGAATCATTCCAATCCAGATGGGCTAACACTTAGGAAAAGAATCTACAGGAGATAATATTTCACAAAATAGGAATGTACAAAATCAGCTGACAGCTCTTCCATTGGTTTATAGCCTCTACAGAATATTCTAATTGCAGAAAACCTAAAGAAAGGAAATCCAAAAATACATTTTGTTGTTGTTAAAGTGTCCAGGTAAAAAACTAGTTCTTCCTGAGGAAGCAGCAGAAATATAGAAATAGAGACTAGAAATGGAGACTAAAGCAACATATGTTGGCCAAGTACACAGTATTATTCAAAATATCTCAATAGTTACCAAGTACTTACCAAGCCTCATGCTTGAATCTCTGCACAGTTGTATATAATCTATGACATTTCACATGCATTTTCTTATTTCAGCTTCCCAACAATCCTGACAGGGTGCCAGTCCATTTCACAGATGATGGCACTGAGACAGAGACTCAGGGACTTATTAAAGGATGGATGCAAAAGGCAGAATCTGAACTTGAACTCCCAAGAGCTTGCATATGAGAGTCCAGGAGCAGTATGGTAAGAGATCCAGGAGCCAGTTGGCCCAGATTCAAAACCTGAGCTCCAGTGATTTAGGGAACATACTTAACTTTTCTGTGACTTGGTTTCTTTATCTACTCATTGGCGACAATAACAATATCTACTTCATACAGTTGCTACAAGGATAAAATGAGTGAATATTTGCAAAGTGCTCACACCAGACATGTAGCTATTAGCAGCACTAACACAAGCATAGATATTTGGTTCCATCTCTCCCCAACCCCTCAACCCCACCCCCAACCACACACATTTGAAAAATAAAAACGTATTTGTGAAGTTTTGTTCCCAAGTTTCCGGAATGCTATGCGAAATCATATGTCAATTAGCATTGGATCCCAGATCCCAATCTAGAGATTTAAGGCCTTCATTTTCTGTGGATACTGACAGATATGTTCCTAATTTTAGAGTTCCCCTCCCTTCCGTTGACTAATTGGCTATGGCAATCCCACACCACCAGCTCAGACAGAACAAGGTTTGTTATCTTCCTGTTCCTTGTCAGAGTTAATGCAATCTTAGAACTGGCTGGAGCTGCCTAAATTACGCAAATTCACCATGACCCAGAGGAGGCAACATAGATTGAAAGACCATAGATTGAAAAAACATAATAGATTCCACTTTCCTCATGATTGCAAATTTTTATCCATTTCCATGAGTGTGGCCTGGTTATTCCTTATCACAGAGACCACATCATTTGAACATGTTTTGTATCAAGGATGGGTCCTGCTCATCGACTCTTCCCTCCTCCTCAGAATGTGGTCTGTGGACCAGCAGCACCCCTTCTTAGAAATACCAAATCCCAGACCTCAGAGTCTGCCGAGGAAGATCCCAGGCAATCCCTGCGCTCGTGAAAGACCTAGGAACACAGGGCTATTTCCCTGCAGGTGCTCTCTTTGCATGTTCTCTCTTACTGGACGGTCATTTGAAGCACGCCACTCTGCTGGTTGTTCAGTGGGTGGGAAAAGTCAAGACTGTGCTAAATCTGATAGTCAGTATGCTTCAGCCATCATTCTAAATGAAAAGCAACCAGTGCCTTCCTGGTTTTCTCTAGTATCTCTTGTTATTTACTTATTAAAGCTTGGAAAAGCAGATGTGGCTCTACCTGCAACAACCCAGAAAAATTAAAAAGTGAGTCATACCCCTGCACATTTAGAAGAGCAGACTCTGCCTGTTGATTCATAGTGGGGGAGCCCAGAAATGAATGAAAAGCCAAGCCAGGGAACCATCCCTCGTGAAACTCAGCTCTGAAGGCCACCTCAGAAGGAACCAGTGCAGAGGCTAGAAATAAGAAATTTCGAAGGGGCTCCAACCAGAGAAAGAAGAGGCAAAGGAAAATAACTTAATGAATCACTCTAATTCTGGAGTTACACAATGCATGAAAGTATGAGTCTGTTTAAATGACTAATAACATCAATTCACAGACAAAATAAGCAAGTTGGAATTGGTCGCTTAGGATAAATCCTACCCTCAAAGACAGAAATAGGAGCAGCGAAGCTCCATGTTATCAGCCGGTGGAGTTAGTCACTGGTCACGGTGCCAGCCTCCCGGCGCCTTTGCCTTCAGCCAGAATGTATGGTTTAAAGTTGAATCTAATTCAGGAAGTTATCAATCAGGCACTAACAATATTCCTGGTGTGTTGGAAATTTCAGGTATGGAGGTGATCCTGGCTGTTCCCTCGAGAGTTTACAGTCCCTCATGGTATATATTCAGAGTCAGCACCGGTTCCAATTTTTTGGAAAAAAAATTATTTTCATGCATAAATGCTCCATTGCCATCAGGAGTGGAGGGTGAAGCTGGGGATATGGGGTTCAGAAAGCATTCCCTAGGGGACAGGTCCTTAAGCAGAAGACCCTGATGACATTAAAAAAATACCTTAATTTTTTTTGACATTTAGTGATTTTCAAACACTTCTGCATAAGTTACTGATTTGTATATGTTCTGGATTCCAATAAAGAAGATAAGGCAAGTACTTTTACTCTTCACTGAATAGAAAAGACTTTGTAGTGACGCACAGCTTTGAACTGGCAGAAAAAAGAATCTGAACTTAGATTCTCTATCCCAGTCAAGTCTTTGTCTACTCTCCCATTCTAAGTCCTCAGTTGCTTACAAAGCTTATCCACATACCTATCTCACTCTAATTTTGATCTTAAATTACCCTGTGGAGTAGAACACAACGGGGGCCATTGATTCTGGTTTTCAGATGAGAAATTTGACAAGTGGTTCTAGCAATGGGTCATCAGGACAGAAACCCCGATCTTTGGATTCCTGGACTAGGACCTTTCCTCCGCTTCACTGAAGTGAAGAAGCACTCACTAGTAGTCACTTCCTCTGAAAGACCTGGCTTGCCCCTATTTCACAGCCTGCCTTGCACTTAGCTGTAGCCACGTGACTGGCAATGGTCAGTGGAACTGGAATGCAAGGGATGTCTGCCTCCTTTAAGACTTGGTCCGTGAAGGACGCGCGCACCCTCCTCCAAGCCTCTTCCTCTTGTGACTAACTTGAATGGAGAGAACAGTGCTACACCTGGAAGTCGCGTATTGACAATAACAGAGTCACAGTCAGCTCTGTCCCTGAATGACTCTCTGGAACAGTCACCTTTCCCTCCCACTTCATCACCAACCCCAAAGTGCCCTGGACAATCATGTGATGAAAAAAGAAACTTTGCTATGCTGAGTCATGACATGCTTGGGTTGCTTTATTATAGCACTTACAGTGTCTTAGGGACAATACACAACCAACCCTTATTCCAGCTTATTTGGGAGCACAGCCTCAGTCTGTGCTTCACACAGACTATTGATCCAACTCTGCAGTGATTTTAGGGAACTCTTAGGTTATGGAGCCAGAATAACCTGGGAAGGTGAACAACCAGACATAGTCATTTAGAGGCAGGGTAGAGAAGTAGATAAGGTCAAGCTTTGTAAACAAACCTCAGTTTGAAGCTTGGCTCTATCATACATTAGCTCTGTAAACTCTGGTCTTTTAGTCTCTTGGAGTGTTGGTTTCCTTATCTATAAAATGGTGTCAATAAACAGTGATAATACTGGATGAATTTGAAGCCATATCACAGCTTATATGATATGCATGGCACAGATCCTAGCCCATAAAGATGTGACCAGTAGGCATTATTAATACTTTGCCCGCATACTGCTGAGCTTTTCTACCACTGCAACACAACTACAGTTGAAGCTGAAGGTAATTTGGGTGGCTGGTTTTGGAGAAATAGAGACAGGAACCCTTCTTCATATGCTAAAGAGGACAGGACTGTGAAAGGCAATTCAAAGGATAAAGGTTAAGTGCTACTGATGCAAATAGGACAGATGACTTAGTGGAATGGACAGAAGTATAATTTGTCTCCAGCTCTAGTGGATTTTACTAATAATCCTAGGTCTCCCTGTCAAGCAGGATCTAGTTATCAGTAAAATGCCTTAGTCATGCCAAACGTAGAAGGTACTAGATTGGATTTTACTAGTAGTCTCCATAAACAAAGCAGCATGAAACTCAATATACAGACATTATTGTGCCTCTTAGAGGTTTTCAGAGACCCCAGAGGGTGAGGGAGAACCACACTTCCTCCTTAAAAGATAGGACCCTAACATTTGCTTGACGACTGCAGGCTTTTTCCTTTCATTACTTTCTTTGACTAGTGATTTTGAAATTTTACTTTAAAAAGTTCCCATTGACCACAGCTGCTTAATAAACAACACATAGACACAGACATGAAAACCACAGACTTCCATGGCTTCAAATCTAATCAAACTATCACCAAAACAAAATGTGGTGATAGTAATAATAAAACAATTAGTCATGTGGTACACTAACTTCAAAATCTGTGGCATCCGAATTCTTGTATTATTCCTGTTGCTGAACTAACATAATGTTACCATGCAACCATCAATGAAAACTTTTTAAAATGACAATTATTAAATCCAAGTATATTTCATTCCATTATATGTTACAGTTACGTTCACTCATATTGAGAGAAAGTACATTCATGCTGAGATTATCCAACCATCAGGAGCTACCTTTTCTGCAGGGAAAATAAAGGAGATGGTTAGATCTGAAAGCACCTTCAAAGATTCGCTGTTGTGGTTTTTACTGTTTCTCAGCCATATCCTTTGTAGGTATTTTAGCACTCAAACTGGCACATGGCAGACTCTGGCTGTGTTCTCTAATGTAACATAGACAAAATGCCCATTTTGCCCAGGCAGAGCTAACAAGAGCCACTGGCCAAAGACGGTGCAACTGTCTCTGAGCTGTCTCATTTCCTTCCCTCTCCTAGATCCTTACAGCCGCCCCCGCTGAAGGCTACTCTGTCTTTAGCCCACTTGCAAATCTCTCCTTTTCAGAAAGAGGCTGAACCTCAAACTCTGAATCATTGCAGGTAAGAGTATCTATGAAGACAGATATTTTTGTTTTACTTCTATGGCATTGGATCCTAAGAAACTTTTTTTTTTAGAGATTTATTTATCTATGCATACAAGCTGGGGTACAGGCCAGAGGTGTGGGGCAGCGAGAGGGTTCCCCAGAGACAGAGTGGGGAGCAGAACAGGCAGAATTATGGAAATACACTGCTGAGGGGAGCAGTGGGTGAGGCAGGAGAGGTCTGCTGCACCATGTGGGAATCTTCCCCCTGCCGGGCATCGAACTTGTGTCCTGATAGCTCCACAGCCCAGAGCTTAACCACTGCACCACCAGGGAGGCCCCCTAAGAAACTTTTATTGATGAAAAGATAAACTAATTTGCCACTGGGGGTTATATAAGTATTAGATAGCTAGATAGATATTCTTTATAGATATATTTAAGTAAAAATAAATGAGCCCATAAAAAAAAACATTAGGAATTACACATAAAAACCATGAAGAAGTAAGGGAATCACTAAAGATAGGAAATGTCATTTAAAACAACATTTGCTTTCTAAGGTGATGCTGGCTGGTAGTTTTTTTTTTTTTCCCTAGGAATTTTCTGCATACTGGTGCTGTTAATTAAAAAGCAAACAAGCAACAGGTCTGCTCTTTCCAATCGCGGCCTTTGCCTATGAAACTTCATATAGGATTTCATCATGGGCCATTCCGACACTCCCTGATATTCTTTCCTGCTCTTTCTTTATGCCTCCAGGCTACAGTCAAAAATAACTTCGTCTTGTCCCTCTAAGTGCTGTGCTTTCTTATCTCTTTGTTTTTGCTTATGCTGTTCCTTCTTCCTAGGATACCCTCTTATTCGCTGCTGAAGAAGGGTTTGCTTCCCTTTCCTCTGAAGTTCTGCTGGAGTGTACACACCTTTCTCCTCTTCATTTATGACATCTGATTTTATAGCTGTGCATCAGAACCAAGTAGGGGGTATTAAAACTACTGATACTTTAACCTTAGTCTTAGGAATTCTGGTTTACTTCGAGTAGAGCAGAGTCTGGACCTTGGGAGCTTTTTAGAAGTTCTCTAGGAGATTTCAGCATGCAGCAGTTTGAGAACTACTGCTATAGACACTCCTGATCTCTGAGCCCTGCTTTTGGACAGTGAGTTTCATGTATTTTCTCACCTTAGCACAGATGGAAGGCAGTGGGGAAAGATTTGTGCATGCAATTCAGTACTGCCAGTGGACCCGGACTGAGGCAGTCTGTCCTCATCTCCAGGATACCCTGATCACTGATGAATTTTTCAGTCCTGATACTATTACATTATCATGCAGGTTATTAGAAACAGACCACCAGAAACAGGAAAGCATCACAATAACTCAGGCAGGCTGCGCAGCGCTTCCACATCTAGGAAATGTATCAGGCAGCCTATTTTTGTTTGTTCATTAGACATGAGAAAAAATAGACATCTGGTACACCAGGTATGGACACTCTGAACGTGGTCTGCAATGCTGACATGATGTAATTCATGTCTTTATAAACTAAATGCCACTAATTAGATAAAGTGTTGCGGTCAACAGAGAGTCTTTCAGCACAGCCGTGCAATTTCAGGACACACGTGCAGGTACAGTCGTTCTCAAAAAATCAACTGTTCAGAGTGAGTTTACATGGCTGCATTGTAATAAAAGCAAAATCTAACACGTGGCCCTGAGCTATAACTAGAGAAATGATTTAAGGGTCTGAAACTCTGGCATGATCAAGAGTTCTCAAAATCTCTGCTAGACTTCAGGTTACCTTACTCTTGTTTAAAGGACACTGTCAGCTTTCTTTTTTGTGAGTTCTTCCCGCTGACAGTTTACATGTTTTGTTTTATACTCCATCTCACTCAAGCTCCCAGAGGCTTAAATCAGCATGAAATGACATGTCAGTCTCTCCTAAAACATTATTAATGACAGACCAATTGCTGCAACATCTAAACCCACATGCACAGCCAAGGCCATCTTTGAGAAGATTTCAAATCGGTCTTTCTGCCATCTTTGTTACTCTGCTGGTGAAAAAATGACAGGAATTCTAGATTTCATGGAGGCTGTCCAGATGTAGGCTGTGGCTAACACATGTCAGCCGAACTGGCTGTCAAGAAGGTGCAAGTCATTTGCCTTTCATTCGTTTCCGCTATTCTTCACTCCCTCTTCTCTTTCCCCACATGTCTGCTCAATTTTTTTTTCATGCAGTCTTTTAGGCACTTTTGTTCTTTCTTTCAGCCTACATTTCCTGATATTTCATTTGCCCTTTCATCTCTAGCTCTGCCTCTCAGTTTTGGGGTCACCTCTCTGTAGGTGTGAATCTACCAAGGACACTGTTGACCCCCTACACTGTGGCAATGCCTTGGCAAAGCCTTGCACTGTTGGCAGTGAAATTCCCCCCAGAATAAGATGTCAGCACATTAAAGATACAGGCTTATGCACAATAAAATATGCTTGCATATGGGCAAGAGCTGGGAAGGAGAAAACACTGAAAATACTTTTTAGTACTATGAAATTGGGGTGATGCTTTGTTTCCTTAGTGTTTTTATAACTTTGTCATGTTGTAATAAATTTGTTAGTAGAATTTTAAACAGAAAAGCATGCACTTCAAAATTAACTTAGTCTCTAAAACATATATGGCATGAGACTCCAAAGAGTGAGACAGAAAATAATGCTCACCCTTGCAGAGGAATTCTTAGCAGAGGCCTAGGAGGAAGCGTGACCCTCTTGCACACTCTGGATTGTGGAGCTGACTGTGGATTATAGGAGGCATAGAAGACTGTCTCCTTTATTCTTGAAGACTTGAATGGACACAGTTCTCCTATCCCTCTGGAACCTTCCATTCAGTTCCCTGCTCTTCTGCGTTATTCCTTTGGCTTCTCTCTTCCGCCCCACTTCACAGCTGTGCAGTGACACCTAACTTCCCAGCAGCATATGCTGGCAGAAGCAGGTGCCAAAGTAGTGGAGACGGTGAGAAATGGAGAGGATCCCATGAAGGGTGGACTCTGCCTGCAGGCCCCAGCTGTCCTTCCTTCTTGGTACCAGGGACCGGACAGGCCCAGATGACCATGCTGGTGTTGTCATTTCGTCACCTATAAAATGGCTTTTTTTGCAAATTCAGTGACACACCTAAGAAGGGGTCTAACCACAGTAAAATCCCAGTGTATGGTAATTTTTATCACATGGCCACCTTCTGAGGTTGGCACATTGAAATGACAAGGGAGGGAGAGTGGGGTAATTTTCCATCTATTTCAGCCACATTCTTTAGGTTAGGCAAAAGGTACTTTCATAACCCATTTGAAAGTCTATTCATTCAGATGGACTCCAGAGAGCAGAAAAGAAATAAAAGGTCTCTGCGGGCTCTCTGCTGACACGTCTCTCATTCATTCATTCATCTACTCAATAAATAATTGATGGAGCATCTACTACCTGCCAGGCTGCCTGATAGGTGTCCAGGATACAGCAACAATAGAGGAAACCCCCTAGCCCCACAGAACGTGAGCGCAGGAGGCAAATACTGAACAGGTGAATGGACACATACAAACATGCTTATGTTTGAGGTTTTTGGAGAAAAACAAACTGGGGTAAGAATGATTACATATGACAGATGGTTGACCAGAGAAAGCCTCTCTAATAAGGAGACATTTGAGTAGCGCCTTCATTGGAGACCTTGGCAGCTGTTCTTCAATAAAACAAGCACATCTGAAGCCAGGAATTCTTAGTACCTATGATTTGAAGGAAATCATCCTTAACATACCCATCCTCTAAATGAAAAAAGTGATCTTAAGTGATCATGAAATGAAACAAATGTATTTCATGCATAAACTAAAATGTGCACTCACCAATCAAAATCATGTACTTTGAAGTTTTCAAACACACTCAAAAACCATAAATGGTCACAGAAAATAACAGAAACGATATAACACAAGGTCTATTCAGTCTTACAATCACTGTGTACACATTTTTTTCATTCCAAATCTACTATTTAAATGCAGGAATACATGGTACCAGAAGGGCAGGAGTCACGAGCTGCAGCTGAAGCCAAAGAAGAATCCTGAACCCTCATGTCCTTACTGTGAGTGGGTAACTCAGGCCACGTGTGTCAGTCAGAACCCACGGGTTTGTCTGAATTAACTTCCCTGTAGGATACAGCATTTCTTAAGTAATAATAATGAGAATGACAAAAATAATAATAGTAATAATATTCACTTGCTATTTTGGAGTTGATGTGTATATAAATCTTAATAGTAGCCACAGTAACAACACATATTTTGGGGAGGACATTGATTATGTTTAAGAATGCTAGTCTTTAGTGATGATAAGAAACAGAACAACTCTTCGTGGATTTTGTAATAGTTCAAATTCTATATGCGTCTGCTCATTCCCTGTGCCCTTGGCATGATATCCCACGGCCCTGTCCTAGCTATGCCACTGATGAGCTGAGCTGGCAGACCCTCTCCTCACTTCCAGATCTAGCAGGACTCCTCCTTCCAAATACGTCTCATACTGTCTTCCCGGACCGTTCAGACTCAGAAATCAAACAGCCCATACCCTTGAGGTTACGTGATCTGAGCGACAGCAATGCTCAACAGAAAACCTTCACCAATACCACAGAAATGGAGCCACCCAGTCTTGGGTTTATAAGAAAGAGCATGACCTCACTTTTGAGAGGACACAGGTATACTTGTACGATGGCAAGGCTGGCAGTGAGTGGCAGTACACAGTTGAGACATGTCTTGAATCCTAAGACATATGGTGCTGGACACAACTTATAAAAGTGAAAAACAGAGCAAGTGAACTCAAGAGATAAAAGTTTGTGAAAAGGGAGGGATTACTTTAATCAGGGGCAGTCCAGCACATCTTTGGCATTAGCATTTGACACCATTTCAGAGGATGTAATCGTACTGGATAAATATGGAGGAAGAGGATGTGGAAGTCGCAATAGGAGGTGACATGAGGGAAGTGCAGATTGTGTTGAAAAGACAAGTCACAGTTCAGATGGTGTTCGACAAAAGCATGAGATTCGCTATGTGACAAGTAGGATGGGATCACGGATGACCCCAGGTGAAGGAATTTGATTTTTCAATGCTTGAGGGTCATTGTATGCTTTAAGCAAGGAGGTGACTCAAAGTGATATTTCTGGAAAATAAATCTGGTGCTACTATGAAGTAGGGACTAAAGTAAAGGGAGGGAGTAAAGGAGGAGCAAATTTGGATACAAACAATAAGTGATAAAGACCTCAATTGAGGAAATTTCTCCTTTAAGGATAACGGGAATGAACAATATTAGCTAAGGACTTAAACACCATGAAATTAAAACTTCGAGCTTGAATTTATTTTTAATTTGGAGAATATGAAGATAAGGGTCTGAGGAAAATAGTCAGATACGTGGGGCCATAGGAGAGCTGTCAACTATTCATTGATGTAGTAATCTGAACGCAAGGCTAAATACGCTGAGCTAATGATTCCCAAGGAAATTGTATAGATAAAATGAGAGGGGCAAGGAACCCTCTTTAAATGTTGGAGCACAAATATTTGCTTATGCAGAATAGCCAGTAGAAGCTTCCCATCCTCGAAAACAAGCAAACAAAAGCAATGATCACTTGCATGATATTCTAGGAAAAACTAGGTGGTGATTTGTCCCACATGGGTCAGCTGGTCTTGAGTCAGGTGATACAGAAGGAATCTGGGACCCCTTTAGAAGCTGGAGATCTATATTCTATTTCTATTTCTTTACTCAAAAATCTAAATAAGCTCTGACTATAACTATTGTTTTTTAAAAAGAAGCATGTCCTAATCCTCTGAAAAACTATATTTCATTCAGTATTGTAATTAATTTGTTGTTTCACCTGTGCTACTTAATTCACCTCTCTTCTTTATATAAAGCTCCTACAAGCTACCTTTAGCTCTCCAAAAGGGAAAAATGTCCCATCCTTATTTTTGAGTTGCCTTAAGAGAGAAATGTAAGATTTAGAGAGTTTAGACAGTCCATGTGTTTTTTCTTTATTACAGATAATTTGCTGATTTAAGATGCAGTCCATATTAAAAATTTGTTCTTGCAGTTGTTCAAGTCACTCAAATTAAAACTTAAATACAATTACACTATCTCTATACCAAGTAGCAGTAAAATCCTTGTTCTATTTTTTCTATAGATATGAGCATTTGTGTGAAGGCTTCCCTCTGGAGAAACAGACCCCATGTCCTAGGAGGTAAGGATAGCAATCTGGTTCTCTGGGGAGGAAAAAGACAAAAACAGACCAGGTGTTCAATCTCCCCTTCTGACTCAGTTTACCAAAACCGTAAAATTTGAGAAACATGGAGAACATCCCATGTTTTCCCCAAATTCAAGATTAGTTTTCATTTTCTTAAACTGGGAGGTTTCAATTTCCACTGACACTTAAAGGAACCCCTTTTTCCTTTCCTGGAAAAATTAAAAGCGAGTCAGGAGGGAAAAGGACTGTGTCAGCAAGGTGGCAGCAAGGGAGGGCTCCCACGGCGAGAAACCAGCCTCCTCACTCCTTGATTCAGTCCCCATTATGATGGTTTTCACACTTCTAAAAAAAACCCACATCTTTCTAAACATCATGAATAATGGATGGAGATTTCTGAAACCCCCTTGCTTTCCCTCCACAATTTAAATCAAGCTCTTTCAAAGCCAACATACTACATCTTGATTGAAGTCTGAAAGGTTATAAATAGTAGAGGTTGAAAATTTTCCACAAAGGTAGGTAGATAAAAAAAGCCATCTACTACCCCTGGGCAAGGAGTACTCATGTTCCTTCTCTGCGCCATTCTCCCTCATCACTGCGCTGTCCTCTTAAAGAAACATAGTGAGAAAAAAGAAATGTGGCGCCACTGTGAATGCCTCCAAGCTGATCATCTGCATTTACTTCCTTCCTTCCTGAAACCAGGCACACAGGCCATTTTCTTTAAGTGAGAGTTGGCACTGGGAAGCTGAGTGTAGCTTGAATTCTTAACACAGCTTCCCTCTGCTGCTGGGCATGGTTTGGATGCTGAATGCTCTGTGTGCTCCTTGGGACTGAAGCTCACACCTGTAACTGCCTGCTGAGTACCAATTTCCAAACTGGGAGATTTTCCCTCTTGCTTCAAATTCCTCCAAGTGTCATCTGAAACGCCTGCCAAGGAGCTGCAACAGGAGTGAAATCTTGTGTCAGTATTGCCAGATCTCTACAGAAAATGCTGTATAAATGTGAAAAGGATGCTTCAGGCTGGGGCAATGGGAGGAGGTACTTTATGGTGAGGCAGGAAGGCTTACTAGTGTTCTTTGCCTAACACTTCACAGTTTCTAAAACACTTTCAGAAAGCTTGTATCATCTGATCTTTGGCTCATCCCTGTAAGGTTATTTCATCTCTCATGAAGTTTCCAGTAACTTCTATGCAGCACATAGTTATTAAGTAGCATGTCCAAGGTACTGGTATGTCTGCAACAGTCAAGGCCTTTGCTGCCATGTTGCTCAGGCTGAGAGGGGGAGAAATGATAAATGCTAAACACGAATGAATCATGGAGATAAATGAAGATAAATTAGACCATGAAAAACCCCAGCAGGATCATCAGGATAATGTGTAAGAGAAGGGTCTGGGATGGGAAGGCTGCTCTTAGTGGGGCCATCTGACTGAGAATGAGAGCACAGGGCAGCCAACCATGGGTGACGCCAGGGAAGGGCATCTCCAGCAGAAGGAAGTGTAAACTCAGCAGCTTTACAGCGGGAACATGCTTCGTGTGTCCCACAGACAGAAAGAGGATCACTCACGCTGAGGGAGAGAAGGAAAGCTACGAGTTGGAGCCCGACCCCCACTTGAGAGTACCTGATCACCTATGAAGATACAAGATGGAGGAGAAGGACGTGGGACTTGGATTTGTTGAGACCTTGCTCTGGGCAGAGTCTTGAGCCAAGTTCTCAGGCGTAAGTGGTGGGGCTAGAAAGCAGATTTTATGACTCCAAATCCTTTCTACCTCACACCATGCCATGCTAGCCCACGCCCTGCCATCTGGAAGGCCAGCTTTGATTCACCCAGGTGGGAATAGGGACAATAGAAGGAACATGATATTCTGAATCCTTTTTATCTCCAGCCCTATGTCCTGAGTGGTTTCACACAAGGGGCGTTAATTTTGACCTGAATGTTAAAGGTTGGAATTTCTCTAAACGCTAAGGAATACCACCTTCACTTCCTATCCTTGGTTGCCTCTGGGCAGGACAATCAGCTGACTACTTCTGTACTCCAGGGCAAATTCAAGCAGTACAGATAGAATATCATGATCAGATGAAACTGAACAGGTGACTGAAAAAGAAAAAATAAAACATACTTAATCTCTTCAGGAAATGAATCCAAATGGATTTTGATAAGCACTGCAAGGAGAATGCAACCTAAGTCCTTTCCCCCATCCTGCTATACACAAGTTTGGATGCTCGCAATGCTTTTATGTGAACTCAACTGCTTTAGAAAGCTGTCCTATCGAATTAGCGAAAGCAGATAGTAATTCAGAGGGTTCCAACATGGCATGATTGAAAATTTCTTGTTGGTAGGCTTCCTGCAGCATAGTCAGGGACAATAACTCACTTTCACCACCATTTTATCAGAATGGGCTTTCTGTACTTTTTGAATTAAATTTTCTTAAAAATCTATCATGAAGATAAAAAGAACATGGAATCACCCATGTTCCAGAGTCAGTGAATGGGGAAACAAGCGCACACCCCTGTGTTACCCCTATTCCTTAGGCTAAATACAGACCCTGTGGCAGCACAGCAGAGAGTCAGGTTTCAGAAGACCCTTGAACTTGACATCGGGGGCAAACAGAAAGGTCAGTAGAATGAGGGATAAACAGCAGAGACATGTAAGATAAAGTGCTCTTCTGTGTTATGTAAATGGTGGCGCATATCAGAGACGCCTTCTGTGATGTCCCATCTCAGCCTGCCTCATCACTCTCTGTCATGCTACCCTCTCGATTTTCTTTTTTCTTTTTTCTTTTTTTGTATGATATAGCAGTTTTTAAAATCACTGATTCAGCTCATTACGTCTTTGGCTACTTCTATCCCTACCACTGCAGAATTATTTCCCATGAGAAGGAGGCTCTTTTTTTTGGAAGAACAAGTTTATTGAAGAAGGAGACAGAAGAGCAGAGAGCACTCACACAGGCATGAGTGGGCAGGGAGAGCTGCCTTGAGAGGACAGGCCTACTAAGAGAGGCCGGCATGGTTGCAGGCAGGCAGGCAGCTTTGAGGAGAACTGCCGTGCTGAGAGACGTCAGTGAAGAGAAGTCCCAGCCTGGTACAGGTCACAGGCAGGCGGGAAGGCTGCTGCCCTGCACAGGGATAGAGAGTTGGTGGAAAGAAGCACCTGCATAGTCACAGGTGGGCAGATAGGAGTGATGCTGCTGCTGCCGAGAAGGAGGGTCTTAATTGTCTTCCACTAGGCCCTAGGCACAAAGCCTGGTGAACAGCTGGCACTGAATGAATATCTATCAAAGGTCTCTTGAATTTGCAGTTTCATCACACCAGGGCAGAGATGATGCCATATGCAGCAGTGCTTTTTTGTCAGCTGTACTGGTTAAAATCCACGGGAGCCAGAGCCCAGGTAGTCCCCAGCTCCACTCACCAGAGACCAATTTATGGCCAGTGGTCACTCTGGGCAGAGGGAACCTTCACTGTGAAAGAGCCGTGGACCAACTGTGGTTCCACACAGTGTAAACGTGCTCCTCAGAAGGTTCAAGAAAAAAGTTACCTGTTTCTTAAGCTACACGATGAAATTCTTATGTCATCTCTGAGACTTCCCTACCTCAAAATGGCTAATATTTTTCTGCAGCTTTTTATTCAAAAAATGTAAACTAAGTCTACGAAAGTTGCAAGATGTGCCCAGTGAAGGCTGCAGACTGGCCATCGTGGATGCTCTGCTCTCCCGCTCCTGTGCACAGCTTGTGTGTGTGCACGAGGGCCTGTGTGTCTGCGTGACTATGTACAAGGCGCAGTTACACACTGCATGTGTGTACATGGGCATTTTGTGTACCTGTGTGTATAGATTTTGGCTGAACTATTTGAGAATTCATCGTAGACACTGATGTGTGTCAACCCTCAAGTTCAAGAATACTCTCCCAAACTATAATTATCACACTCACAAAAATTTCACTGACAACTACACTATTTTCTAATAAGCAGTTGGTTTTCAAATTTCCTTAAGTGTCCCCAAATGTCTTTATAACTTGTTATTTTTTTTCCAACCCAGGTCACACTTCATTTCGTTTTTTCCAACCCAGGTCACACCTCATTTCGTTATCTCCTTAGTCTTTTTAAATTTACAATGGTTCCCAGCCAAGTTTTATTTACTTAATTTTGGTCCTTTATGACATTAATATTTTTAGAGACATTAAACTTTTGTAGAATCTTAGGGCCAGTTATTTTATAAAAATTTTCTTCACTTTCCTTTGCCTGGGTGTTTCCCCTACTCACATACAGATTAAATTTTTAAGTACCTACCATGACCCATATAAAGTAGAGGTAAAATGACCTAGATTTCCAAAAAGAACTTTAGACTGAAATATCAAACCAATGGAGAATAAAGTCACTTCATCATGGGTATTAGGTATCACCCGACAAGACAGTTTTTTCTTCTGAATTTGGTAAAAGCCTCATTTACAATGATTAAGTGTTTCCCACATATTGGTCACTCACCTACTACGTTCAAGGATATTGCTATATCCAAGTTTTACCTACATTAGTATTTATGTACTCTCTTTCTTGAATTCAATGTACTTATTTAAATGCTTTCTTATCCTAATAACACAGCTATAAATAGTTTTGCTATGTTTACTATATTTTTCAAATACCTATCAAATACTAAAATACTGTAATAACAAAAAAAAAATTGTGCATACCTAAAACAACTCCCCATAGCACAACAGGTACCTGGAGACACAGAGTGGAGCACCGTCATATTGCTCTGTCCATGCGTGCATGTGTGTGAGTGTGTGCGTGCTGGGAGCACTGGCATGAAAGTTCATCTCAAGAACTAAGGCCACACAAGAAGGTGCCAAGGTTGCCAGGCCAAGCCAGGGACAACATCCACACGAATGACAAGACCTGCACCTCCCGAGGGATATGGCTTCTATCCGAGTCCTTGGTGTCAGACCGGTTGCTTCTCTATTCATTTCTTGGTCACTCAACAGGCAAGATAGAAAATCCTACTCAGGCAAACTCTGACACTGATGGAATCACTGTGTCTTCCAGACATCACACTTTATGGCTGTAAAATATGCCCGCTGGATCACAGGATTCCCGACACTTCACACCTTCTACATGTCCCTGCCAAGAAGCTTGAGGCCAGAGATATCTGGTGGCTTGTCCAAGGTCACAGTTGATAGTAAGTCAGGAATTTCACATACAACTTAGATGCCTAGGCCAGGCCATGCCCCCCCACCCCTTGCATGTTGAGACCTGAGTCTGTATAGCTGCTTTATGTAAAACTATACATGCACTGGGCCTCCCTGGTGGCACAGGGGCTAAAGTCTCAGCGCTAGCAAGCTATTGCCAGCCACTGCAGCATGAGTTCGATCCCTGGCCAGGGAGCTGACCCACATGGTGCAGCAGACCTCTCCTGTCTCACCCACTGCCTCCCTCAGCAGTGTATTTCAGTGGATCCATCTGTTCTGCTCCCCAATCTGTCTCTGGTGAATCCTCTCACACACCCCACACCTCTGGCCTATACCTCAGTTCTTGTATGCATAAATGAATAAAAATAAATCTTAAATAAAAACTACACATGTACATATGTAAAGCCTTATTTACACATGATAATACATAGATCTATAACTACCTACACATACAATACATGCACATAAAATATTCTGGTCTCCTGAATCTTTCTTAAATGCTCTTTCAACATCGTGTCTCCAGCCCAAAAGAGAAAGACATTCTGCAAACCTCATCCTGTCCCTTTGCTGCAAACATCTTTTCCCATGTCCCTGTATGGGTGAACCATGCACTCTGGGCTGGCCCACTGAACCTCCCACCTCAGGTCAAAGCAGAAGGTCCTTGTGAGGAAGAAGGCCTGGCTGGCTCAGGGAAGGTTACCCCACACCTGTTCTAGCTGCTGGCGGATATCTACCTGTTCACTGCTCAGGAATTCTTCAAGACTCTTCCCTCTTCCTCCCCTCCCCCGCCCTAGCCACATCTTCATGTCTTCACAGCACCTAGCACATGTAGCTCTCCACCTGTGATGCTTATGGTTGCAGCTGTTCATAGATCTGTCTCTCTGTCCAATGTCTGCAAACTCTGAGGTCAGAGATGGGATCTCATGATCTCTATCTTTGGATCCCTAGGCCCTAGGATAAATGCGTATTTGTTAAATAACCTGATACAGGGAGGCAGAATAAATATGACATTGTGGATTTCTAAATATCAGACATGGGAAAGAGAATGAATGAGAAAGAGTAGAACTGAAG
The DNA here is from genome assembly GCA_004024925.1 of Scalopus aquaticus. NCBI lineage: Eukaryota > Metazoa > Chordata > Mammalia > Eulipotyphla > Talpidae > Scalopus > Scalopus aquaticus. The sequence continues at coordinate 67,082 of PVIJ01003295.1, forward strand.
AATTTCCTACTTTTAAGCTAAAGGGATCTGGGTGAAGTTTAAAATATTTAAAGTTGACTAGCATGAGAACTGTGAGAGCTGATTAAAAATGCAGATTCCTAGTGCCACACTTTCAGATGTGCTGACACGGCTGGTTTGGGACAGGACCTAGAACTCTTCAGACAGAGGGCAATCTGGAGAAGGGCTCCTAGGAACACTAGCAAAAGGAATACAGCAGGGAGAGGGCTGCTTAGTGAAGTAGTGCTTCAGTTAGGCTGTTCTGCATCACTTGGTGGGGGGAGGTGAGGAAAGTAAGGAAGACTTGAATAAAATGCAGTTTCCTGGATGCCCCCCAAACCTCCAGAATCAGAATCAGTGCTTTGAGAGAGATGGACGCCCAGTGGGGCTCACAGTAGGGAAACTAGCTACAAGAACCTGGGGTAAGGGGATTAACTTCCTGCCTTCATGGAATCATCTGAACTCATGTATGAAGCAGAAGCCATACTGTGTCCCTGGATGATGAATGCTCACAAGGAAAGGTTCTTGGGGGGAGGGGAGGAAGGAGGAATCTAAAAGGAGTCTAAAGAAAAGATGGGGAGCTTCCAGGAAAATATTGGATTAACAAATAGACTAAAAGAACTGCTTCCTAGAAAGGACTGAAAAAAATTCTGGAATGACAAACACCTCCCCTAATTTTTCCAGATAGTTTAAATGTCCACACCAGACCTCTGGATCCCTTTCCCATTAAGTTTACATATAAACTTAGACATGTCCCATCCAAGGTGACAAACTACTAATTCATGTGGCCACCGAACATCCAAAATGTGGCTAGTGTGCAAGTAGCTCAATGTTTCATTTTAATTGTGATTAAATTAAAACTCAACTTAGTACCAAAAACTCAATTTAGTTATTGGAAAATGTTTAAGTATAGTTGAAACAACTTGGATGAACCTGTTTTTAACTCTCAATTTTATGAAACTTAAATATAGGTAAAGTGTTTTGATGAAAATTCAGAGTTCAAATTGTGCTCTAAGTATAAAATATACACCAGCCATCAAAACCTTGGTATGAAAAATATCAATACATTTTAATCTGACCATCTGTTACAGTGATAATTTTGGCTATATTGGGTTAAGTAAAGTATATGATTGAACTTAATTCACATTTTTCTTCATGCATCTTTAATGTGACTACTGGAAAATTTAAAGTCATGCAAGTAGTGAGTATATTTCTGTTGGAGAGTGCAGCTAGTCGAGACTGTACAGAATGTAAGTATTTAATGTCGTTACTAAATATTTTGAAGCGTCTTGGAATACTTCTTAGAACATTAGAAGAAAAAGAGTCTCCATATATAAATCAGTCACCCAGGGGAACTATAAACTGATTCTAAGGACGCTACCATTTTGGAGACACAATCTTTTCTGGATATCATCCCTACCCTGTCTCTAACTCACGATGAAGCAGCTTTCAGGGCTGCTGATGAATCCCTTCCAAGAAGAAGCCTGAGGATTTTCCAGTCCCAATCTGAGGCTCACACAGCTTGATAGCTCTCTCCATGCAGTAGTCTTACTTCAAATGACTTTGGTTTATTTCAAAACAGCAGAACCTCGCCCCTCCTCCAAAAACAGTTTAAGAATTAACATTGATGAGAATATTTAAAAACATTATACCACTGCTTTCCAAGAAGACCCACACTAACCAGAATAAAAGCGGTAACATCTCTCACCAAAAGGACAGGTTCTGAAGCCAACCACAAACTTGAGGTTGTTAAATTATCAAACAGAAAATGACATTATGTTACAACCCCTTCAGATGTCATCTGCCTGAATACTACTTTGGTTATTATTTTTCATGCTTTCAGGTGTTGACTCACATCTTACGATGGAAATTTATTACTTGGGGTCCATGCCTCCCCCAAAGAAGCCATGGTCAGAATGCAGCAGATCTCCAACAATGGAAGGTCATTTCTAACTGTCCCCCCACACTGATCAGTAATTGGAATTTGTCATTTCCTTTAGTTTTAAAGACAAGCAACAGACCACACTACTATTATCGGTAACTATGACATCACCAACAGAAATCACAGCTTTTTTTCCCCATATGACAACACAGTTGTTCCAGAAATCCTGAAATGTCATTTATGTATATCAGGACATTAAAATGATGATAGCTAACTCCTGACTCATAATAGAGGGAAGCAACTATTGGTCAGTCTTCTTACTTGGTGTTCACCCAGTCCCCAAGTGGGTAAGATGCATTCTGGTCTTCCCTATCTACACCAGCTTACTCTTCATGGAAGAGCTTTCCATGATTTCCATGGAAAGAAGTCATCCATTTAAATTATTTGTTATAGTTTTGCAGAACTGGCCAGTTCTGCAAATTTTTCAAATTTTTAATTTTTCATCAGTAGGCAATGCCCTCTGAAATATGATTGGTATGTGGGCTTCAGGTCTAGACTAGGCCAATTCAAATATATCCGATGGCTAAAGTAATGACTGAAGTGCATTATTTAAAATAAATTTTTAATATTGATGACAAACAGGGCATACTGTTGTAAGTTCTGCAAATGGTGTATATAGGGTTTTGTTTTCTTATGTTCTTGTTCTTTGTAATCCAAAGTGCCTTGATTTTCTCATTTAAAAATAATATTTTAAGAAAAAGTACAAGGATTTCATTAGGCTGCCAACAGAATAAACAGAAGGAAAAATGTTAAACCCCCACCACCATTGCTCTCCCCAAAACCCCACCCCAGGGATCCTGAATCCTTAGGTGTCTTTACCTACTACCTGTAGAATCTATAGCGTTATCTAGTACTGGTCATGCAAAGGCTCATGCTTCCCACTCCACCCACAACTGAGTAGAAATGTTCCTCTGTATCATTTCCCTATTGTCAGCACAAAGAAAAGGTAGAGAAAAGAACATGACAATAAAAGTAGTAATGTGCACAATTTCACCCAAGAAAGCCCTAGAAGTTGATAATGACTTAAAGGTCCTGGTGGTTGGGAAACAAATAGCAACTTCCTAGTAACTTAACACTTTGTGTGCCGTGCCCTTTAAATTTACCAGCCCTAGGGCCAGCCATTTTCTCTGCCACCACATGAATGGTACAAGCAGTCAATAAAACACACACAACTCCTGAACTACAGGATATTAAAAAAACTGTAATATCTCTCATAAAATACCTTACACTTTCACCAAAACAATGTGTAAAGCTTCTAGACTGAGTACGATCAAAGAAATAGCTCCTAATAGTTCCAAATAAATCCACCATGGCGTGAAAAACTGGAGACTCGATGAACACGTATTAATATGTGAGCGGCCACCTGATACTGGTCACAAAAACGTACTAATAAGTGAGCGGACCACAAAGTGTTAATAAATTACCATTATTTTTTCTAGAAACCAGTTGGCTCTTCCACCTTCAGTATGAATTAAAATATTTTATTTGTTATTACTGAAGCTATTTCCCTCAGTAGGTTGAGTACAATATGAAAACACTCCAGCACCTTCCAGTTAAAAAGAGTTCTGTGGGGCTGATACAGCAAAGCCAGGCAAGGCAGAAGAAAGGGATGCATATTGGAGACTGATATTTCTCAGTGTTGTTGGCCCAACATTTGAAAACATCACTGTTGCCTGGAGAAATTTTGTTCTTTTTTTGAAAAACACCAAAACCAAGATTGAACCCACAATTTAATATTGTCAATACATATTCTTCATTATACAACGAGCATGCCAACTGTTACCTAAGCACTTCAGGCTCCTCAAATCCCACACCCACACACTCTGAACTCATCTGCACCCAGATATGAATAAAGATGAATAGCATCTTGAGGAAATAGCTTCTCCATTCTCAAACAGCAAAAGCCACAGAGCAAACTCCTCGTAGTGTCTGAAGGATTTCTCAAAGGAATCCAAAGGAATCCCAATGCCATCATTTTGTCAGAAAAACCATATCCTTCTATGGCATTGGGGATTGATAAATTAAATGGGCCTATAGAATTCCTAGGTCCTAGGATTCTTTTATAAAGAAGTGACTTTTCTATTTTACTAAAGTTGATTAGATTTGGGCCAGTTGGCAGCCCAACTCAACATTTCTTTATGGAGAATAGTTTGAGGAGACCTCCATGAGATTGTAAATGCTTAGAAACAGTCACTTGCTTGCATGCTGAGCAAATAGAAAAGCATGCTGACTGTATTTGTTTGACTATTATTATGTCTCCGTGGGGTGAGCTAGTAAAAAAGTGCAGGCTGTTAATAGTTTGGTAGTATATTACACACATACACTCTTAAAGAATTAATTTTTCTTTCATCTCAAACCATGTCTGCAGGAAGTTCCCAAAACTCAAATGAATTATTTCCAAGTATTTGTTTATAAGTTGGATGTTTTTCACTCCATTCATTAGTGCTCATTTATCCATTCAACAAGCAGTCATTGAGTGCCTAATCTGTGCCAGGTAAGTGGTGAACAGCAGATACCAGGGCATAAAAATAGGCCCATCTTTGCTAAAAAAGATGTTTCACGAAGTGGTGGGGTAACAGGCTAATCTATAGTAACTTACTGTATTAGTCATCTTGGGGAGCCATAACAAAATAGAATGGGTGGCTTAAACAATAGGAATTTATTTCTCACAATTCTGGAGACTAGATGCTCAAGGTCAAGGTGCCTACATGGCCAATGTCTAGTAGTGGATCTCCACAGGTTGCAGATGGCCATGTTTTTGCTGTATTCTTACATGGCCTTTCCTCAATGTGTATGGATGGAAAGAGAGAACGCAAATTCTGGTTCTGATAGGGACACTAATTCAATCATGAAGATCCTCCCTTATGACTTTCACTAAACCCAATCTCCTCCCAAAGTCCCCAGCCAACACCATTACATTAGGGGCGAACACTTCTACAATTCTTCAGCATCAAACGTGCATCACACACATAATGTTAATTCAATGAGTGTTTCAAAACTATCTCAGAACAGTAGCATCTTGGGATTCAGCTCCTGCATTACAGGAACTATAATTCAGCTCCTGTCTTACATAGGAAAGACAGAATCACAGATACCACCAGGGCATGAGAACTACAGTAGCATCAGGATACCTCAAACGAGGGTACCAGTGGCTTGGGGGTTGAAGGAGAGGACCAAAAGATCCCCTGAGATTCAGGCCAGTCTCTGAAGCAGAGGGGGTAAGATCTCTGCAGTGGGGCCAGAATCCATAACTGACATGCAAGTCAGGTATCCTTACTTCAACGACCTTCGAAGCTTCCCATCAAGTTCAACCAGGCAACACAACAAAACAAACACAGATAATGTAAAGTCAAAATAACACCAAGAATCAATGTATGATAATAAGCTTGAGGTTTTTGCAAAGCTGCAATTACAGAGAGGTCTGATGAAGCTGGCTGGGGCATCTTTACCTCTCTGCTCTGTGAAAGGCAACAACCCTCAAGGCCCGATCCTCGACTAGAAATAATTACTGCTCTCAGGTTTCATCATTTCCTTAAAAGTCTGTACCATCAAAGCCAGTCTGAAATGGAAAGGGATCAAAAGAGGGGAAATTACACATATGCAAGTACAGATTTTGACATGAGCCTAACACCTGGTACCAGTGACTCCTTTCCAGTCTTTCCCCACCTCAAAGAAACAATCATCACACCACATAGAGGCTGCTCGCCCCTATTCCCATGATCCTGAACTCATACAGAAGACATCAGAGTCTCTTGTCTGAATTTCTGACATACAGATTTCCAAAATGGGATGTTGAGTTCCTCTGATGTTTTGAAGAGAATAAAGGGGAAAAAAATACTCCTACATTTCTCTTCCCCCATCTATTGTTAAAATGTTAAAGGCAAGTGAGGACATTCAGGTATCTTTGAGTGACTTAAGTTACTCTCGGGTTGTATTGAGGGCATGAGTTTGTCACAGCATGTTAAGGGTTTGGGGATCATTGTAACTCATGTGTGTATTATGCTTTTTGGTTTTTGGGAAGACTTCAATTTCCATTATCCAAAAGGCTCCTCAAAGCAAAATACACAGGATAAGAATTAGGATAGACATTTAGCAGAAAACCCAAAGGACTTATGGGACTCTCACCCGTGGCCGCATGGTCAATGGCAGAATCATGCTCAGAATCAGGAATTCCAATTACACATCTCATCTTTACAAAGCTTAGGAACTTAGATCTCTAACCTTGCAGAAGGTTGAAGAAAACATATGGATATCTTTTGTTTTTATTTTTTATTTTGTGTTTACTTGAATTAGTTCAGTAACTATACATAAATAGTGTTCTCATAAAAATCTGGAGTTATGACTTTGGAAAATCCAAAACTCAGACCTACATTGGTGTATGTAGGGGAAAGTAACCTGTCCCTCTCCCCTAAGACCTCATGCTCAGCTATAAAAAACCCTCACAGGCTGTTCCCTCTTCTGTTTCTGTGCTCGAATGATGCCCCTTCTTCTGGGATGCTATGTGATCAGTCTTTCAGATCTCAGCACAAATACCCTGACTCCATGAAGTCAATTCGAATTAACCAAGCTTAGTTCAAGATTCTTGAACATTTGTTTTATTGAACCTCTTTTCTTATGTTCCAAGCCTATCATAAGGAACCAATAATATTTCGACCAATACTAAAAGCTAAGACTTAAATAGTACTTACACGCCTGACGCTGTTGAAAACACCTTTTACATAGCAACTCTCATAAACTTCAATCACCAGTTATATCCATTTTACATAGAGAAAACTGCAGTGAATTAAAGCTTGGAAAAATTTCCCAGAGTCACTCACTAAGTTATTAAGTGGCAGAAGAGGAAGTAAAACAAAGTCTGGATACTTCCAAATAGACTGGAAGATGAGTTGGTTGATTGACAATTAGAAGAGAGGGAAAGAAGGCAGAGAGGACAGGAGGGAGGGACAGGGGACCTGCTGAGAGCAGGGAACGGCAAATGGAGAGAGATGTGAAAGGGCACTTTCAATTGTAGAAACTGCAAATTATTGGCAGGGCAGGGGGCAGGTGGGTATGCTGATGATTTTAACAGACTCCTTGGGGGAAAAAAGCATGATTTTGTAGTATCTGTCAGTGCCAATGGTGTAAATACTCCTACTGTAGCTGATTTCAGGCTACCAACATGACACCATTTGGTGCAGTGTTGGAGAGAAGAAATGGTAACAGCTGCCAGTGCTAACCAGTACTGACACACCAGCTGCCCACAGGGGATGCCAAGGGAAATAACTGGTGATGGAACAGGCAGGACCAGGTGATAAAGGGTCTATTAAACCATGCTTAGGATGTAAGCAATGGGTGACTAGGAGCAATTTAAAAGTTTTCAGTGGGAGTGACATGTGACATGATCACAATATATGGTTATAAAGAGTTGGAGACAATATGGGCACACAGTCAATATTTGAGGACCTCGTCCATCTTTCCTACATCATTGTTCCTTAGTGACAATTATTGCTGCAAGAAAAATTATTTTGTTCCACTCCTTCCCCACTCCAGTCCTTTACCTGTCTGCTAGTCTTCCCTCTCCCTCATAACCCTCTGCAATCTCTTTATTCTAGGCCCCTAAAAACCAAATAGCCTCAAGTATTTGGGTCTCGAGTATTTGTCTGGAGTATTTGGATCTATGGCATGTCAGGGATGGAAGGTGGAAGCACAGAAGTGAGCTTGTACCAATGAAACCAGGAAGCCATCAGATGGGATCTAAACCAAACAATGCCAGACCATTCTTGACAGTGTAGACCACAGAGCTGGAGGGATTTGGGGAACCATCTACCTCCAATCATGCTCTTACTCGGAAAGTAGACTGACAGAGTCAAATAAACCTGTCACCAAACTGGTTAGGGCCAAAGCCAGTGCTAGAACCTGGTTGCCAGGTACCCAGTCAAATACTCTATAAACACAAAAAGAGAATGCCTTCCAAGAGCCTGCCTCCCCCTGCAAAGTCAAAACTTTCTGAGACAAGCTATTTCATCTACTAAGCAGGTCCCACTTCACCAGGTAGAACAGGGCCCTTCCCTCTCTCTCTCTCTCTCTCTCTCTCTCTCTCTCTCTCTCTCTCTTTCTCATATGTGCACACATGCACACACCCACACAACAATATGAGCCGTCTGTTTAGGAAACACCCCTGACCACAGTCCCCTCCCAATTACTTGAGGCCTTTATCCAATTTAAGAAGCCTTCCAACCCTGGCCTTTTCCGGTGGGTCTCCATTTACCTGCCTGCACAGAAGCCATTTCCTGAAGACTAGGAATGGTCAGGGAAATGATAGCTCTGCTTGGAGAAAAAAATGGCTGGGGGAAAATTAAAACTTCCACAGAAATGCAACATAGTCTGATAATTCAACTTCATTCAGATTAAAACTAGCCAAGGTAAGAAGGCCAAGGCAGACAAAGGAAGCTGGAATACAGGTCAAAGTTCATCCAGCCAGTTGCCAGAGGCTGAAGTGGCTCGAAGGAAGCCCACTTTCCAGTCTAACCCAGGCCTCCCATCGCCTGGCTGTGCTGTGGCCCTGACAGGAGAACTTTGGCTAAAAGTGTTCTCCACTTTCCAATGTCCATTGGTATCCACAGCCACCATCCCTATGAATAGGGCAGATGAAACAAATTCCTTGGTCAGAGAAGTGAGAGCTGAGAGATCTTAGGGCATTTATCAGTAGAATTCAAAGGATCCTAAACTTGAATGGAAACAATGTCACAACTTTATTTACAAATATTGAGCTGCATTTTACTGCTTCATGTGTGTATCAATAAAATATATTGAGATATGTTTATCTCAATAAAGGAGGTTTTATTGTCCCATGTATTGCATTTGATGCATTTAAAGCCATCATTCTGGGGTCCCTAGACTTTGTGAGACTACCCAAAAGCAACACGGCACTAATAAGATCACCAGCCCTTGGCTTGGTGAGAAGTCACATGGTCCAGGGACAGGGGATCAGCAGAAAGAGACCATGCCCTCTGGCTGAGGAGCTTGCCTTGCCCTTGAGTTGATCTAGACCTTGAAGAATTACTTAGGCACATTAATTTTCCTTGTACAGTTCTTCTTGGGACCTTTATCACTCCCATTAACGTCCTTTATCTTCTCTCTTTTTACACCCATCATTCTTACCCTCTGGGCTTGGTTTACTACCAAATATCTCTCCTCTCCCTTTGAATGGTTAGAATTCCCTGATGACAGCACCTCTCTGACCCCCTTTTTCTCCGATCCCCACCTCCACCGCCTGTCGGCTGCCTCTCCCCGCCTCCTGAGCTGGCTGGCCACAGCCATTCCTCCCATGGCTTTTATAGCAGCTGCTTTGGGCACCAAGACTGGACACCATACCTTCCACTAAAAGGTATTAATTTTGTTTCTAGGAAGCAGTTTTGGGAAGCTATTAAAGAACAGTCTGACCACCAGCACAAATGACTATGGAACACCTAGAGGCAGGAGGATCCAAAAGTGCACAAACCCAAGCTGAAGCGTGATTTACATAAAGGACAGAACGCGCCGCTGCTCTGTATCCCTGATGACCTGCCAGCTAGGGGAGATCAGCAGACTGGACCGGGATTCTCAGTGCATCAGCTCCAGAGGGAGGTGTCCTGCTTGGTCGATGCTAACGGGGTGAGCGCTCTGTAAGAGGCCTACATGAGGACTGTGCTTCTAAATCAGAACTGAGGATAAGAGACCAGAGGGAAAGCCAGTGCGACTTCATGACCTTTGTGCTTTAGCTTTAGACAAATACATAAGCACACTTCACCTTCTCCCTACCCTACCAGGGGAAATATTTGTCCAGAAACCGCCAGCTCACCCAGCAAGGAACTGAATACTTACAAGCAGCCTGAAAATCCTACCAATGACCTAAAAAAGAAAGGGAAGAAATAGAGACAGAGAAAGAGGAAAAGGGGGAAACTAATCTGCATTTGCAAACACACTTATTTTTGTCCAGTATTACTCCATGTTTGAGAATGACTCCTAATATTTTATATTTTTTTCCATTTTCTGTCTAATAAAAGGCACAAGTTCTATTTAAAGAACAGACACTTGCACTGACCAAGTATACAAGTGGCTCAGAGACCTTAGGATAAAATGTCACCATAAATTTTATAAACTTTACTGATTTGTTCATTTATCCTCTTAATAAAAAAAAAGCTTTTATCCGGGGGGGGTCTTTAAAAATGTATACTAATTTTATTTATTTTATATGAATCAGACAACCCTTATTATTAACTTACCCCCTTTGGGAAAATAATTTGTTTTGAGACTGTCAGCTTTTGAGAACATAGCAGATTTCATTCTCACATAAAATGACCACTGCATATATCATATCATTAGTATAAATTCACTGAATTTCATTAAAGCATATATAAATATAGACTAGTATGTCAGGTAGAAGATTTTCCACAGTTCCCAATCACTTATGGAACAAATCTCATTAAAGTCACTCTCTGCAGATAAAACCAATACTAAATTTATTAATCTTATGGATTATTCAAATAAAAATAAACATTGATGAAGGTATTATATACTTATTTACAATAAAATCTATAAAGGTAAAGTTTTCAGGCCCTATTTCAGTCTTTTTTATTTCCTCTCAGTATCTTCATTAAACACCTGAGAATCTTATTGTTTATCTTCTCGTTATTAAAAATAGGTCAAGTTCAGATGCTCTGGTTTATTTTTTTAAATATCTAACCCAAAATGAGAACTTTAACACATACTCTGTATTGCATAAACCTATTTTGTAATTTGTTCTGAATAAAGAGTTTTCAGTTTTTATATTCCTTTTCCCAAAGCATGTTGCTTAATAGCAACTGTTATTTTAACTGTCAATAAACTCATTTATACAAAGAGTTGCCCAAAGAATTGTCCCAGTAGAAGTGTTATGTGGGCCGTTCAATGCCACATCACACCAGAGCTGTGGTGAAATAAGATGTTAGGATGTGGACCACATAAATAGGATGGGAAGACAGCTAATTCCACTGTCACCCTGAAAAAGCTAGGATTCAGGAAACAGGTTATATGCCCAGGTCCAAACTGTTTCTCCTTGTGGTTCGTAGAAGAGATCATTTTTTTCCTGGATTTTGTCATTCCTGACTTCAGTGTTACATCTTTTTTCTTTTTTTTTTTCTATGATACTGCTGTAATCCAACTAAATCACCTTCAGAAAGTTACCCTTCTGGGATGATCTGATTTTTAATGGTTCTCTCTGAAGAGTAGGGCAGCTGTGCAGTGTACATTTTCCTTACTTACATAAATATTCAGTTCTAATGAATTTTCTAGAAAGTGAATGCTTACCTTGAGATAAAAGGAGACTCTGGGATTCAGATCATTCAACCCAACACAGATGGCAGACTGAGGAGGCAGGGAGGAGGGCAGGGGGAAGAACAGCATCTCTCAGAGCTTGTTCTCCTGGAATTTTTGTCTCACCAAAGCCCATTATCAGCCTCGCCTCAACCCCACCTCCCTAGACCCTGCCTTTGATAGCACTGTTCCCACATCCTGTGCCCCCCACCCCTACTGCCAAAGGGCTTCTACCCTAGCTTATGTCAGCATCAGGGATGAAAATCCTGTGCCAAGTCACCCTGAAAAGGTCCCAAATTTCCACCTTCCCCCCAATAAGTCTCACTCCATGATGTGATTAGAGAAACAGGCTTGTCCCTGTCCCCCTCTCTGTGTTCTCAGGTTGACTTTTTGTTGGCTTTCTTCAGGGGTGAGGTCATCCTGGATTACAGCTACAGAAAAGAGACAGAGGTTGTTCTTGGAAGCCAGAATTCTGTGCTAGAAGAATTTCTAGGGCTATAAGGCAGTCCAAGGCTGCTGGAGAAAGCCCCCTTTCTTGAAGGGGCTGGAGGGGTTGAAGGTAAGGAATGGCAAAAAACAATTTTCCCAATGTCTGAACTCCAAGGATAGCCTCTAGAAAGATATTGCTTTGCCTCAGATTTACATCAGCCTAAAATTTAATGCAAGGGTCAGAAATCCAGAAGAAATAATATCAAATAATTGACTGTTTATAAGTCATTTTCGGTTACTTTCACAAATACTTGCAATTGGGGCAGGAGAGAGCTAGTCAATTTGGTGGGAGGGCTTTGCTGAAATGGTTGAGAGGTGATTTTATTTTACTTAGAATCATTTAAAGGATATATAAATTTTTTTATTGAGTTGAGGATTTAGAAAATATTCTATTGCAATTTTTTTTTTTTTGCAAAAGACACACATTTGTGATGGTTTGTTCATTCATGATGGTGACTTTTACTGGTTATGCTGAGACACGTATGAACAATAAGCAAAATGGCCCCCATTTAAATTAAATAATTTTTTTCCTAATTAAATTTTCCCTAATTATTTTTAAGATACTGAAAAATGGCAGCAGTGAACATTATACACAAACAAAGTTTCTTTAACCAAGGGTCAGAAAAGGGTGGTTCTAGCACTAGTTACGCCGCAAACATACAGAGTGGCCTTGAGCAGAACACTAACTCTGCCCCATGGGCACAGCGGTGAGGGAGAGCATCTGAGATTCCTTTCAGTGCTAACATTTTGTGATTCCATCCAAGGAAAGGGGCTCATTTGCACAATACAGTTTGTGACCAGAGAACAAACCTCAGCCCACATTTGGATCCTTCCTTTCATTTCTCTCCACATTAAAAAAGAGGATGACTACCACAAAGTGAGCAAAAGAAGCCTGTTGCCAGCAGCAAATCCCCCAAATCTGTTTCCAGTCCCAGGAACCCATCACCCCAACATGTACCCAAAAGAGGGGTGCAGACTTGTCTTCCAGTACTACAGACACAGGACTTACAAGTAAGGCCTGGCATCTAGAGACTATCCCGGCAATTGGCATAGAGGACCCCCTTCTTTGTGGACAAAGGCTTTTAGTGCCCAAGGGGAGAGCATGGGGCACACCTAGTGTTCTCTGCCACACACTGACCATCCCCACCTCTTACTGTCTGGATGTCAAGGAACAAATAACTTAATTTCCCCATGGCTTAGATTCCTCACCAATAAAATAGAAGAAAACAACTTAGCCCATCTTCCAAGATCGTTGCAAGGATTAGAACTGAAACAGTACACATAAAATATCTAGAACACTGCCTGACAGAGCAAGAGCTCAGTAAGTGCTAGCACTGGTGATGACTGTTATTACTACCTGTCTCCCCAGGATACATCAGCCACCTGAAAAAAGCCACCTTGGTGCGGATTTGAAATCTTCCTTCAATAGTTTCCAAGGGACGGATTCCAACCTGTTTCTACCTGCAAAGGTAAGTAATCTGAGCACAAACACAGGTGATAAACACCCTGAAAGAACCGGGTCAGAGGAGCTAGATATCTATTGTGAATGAGGGACAATTATGGAATCCTACCTCAAGTATCCAGGTAATTCCGAGGAACCCAGGCTCTCTCCCCTGCAATGCCGGGCCACTGAGGGTGTGGCCTTTGTGCTCCCGGGCTGCACCCTTCGAGCTTGCGCGGAGGGAATCCCCGCTCCTGCCCCTGCTCCCACTCGTTGGGGCCCAGGAGCGGGACTCGCAGAAGCAGAAACCAGCCGCTCACTGCGCCAGGGGTGCCCAAGAAAGGGAAGGACCGACTTCGGGATTCCTTCTCCAGACGTGGAGAGTTCACGTTTCTTCTAGAAGCGTGTACGGCCCAGAGAAGGGGACTGTGCTAAGTTCTGCTGGTACTGGGAAGCAGGAGGCATCTACAGGGCCACCACTGGTTTGTGTCCCTAAAAGCCTGCACGTGGGAGAGCTGAAAAGGGAGGACCAGAAGACTTTGCAGGGCTCCAGGAGCAAGAAGCCTTGAAATTTCTCTATGGGGCCGGGAACCTGACTCTCAGCCAGAGGTGCCTCTTGGAGAGGGGCGTGAACCTCAAGAGAGAAAAGGGCTATATGAGGTCTTTCCCAGCCTTTGGAAGTCCAGTGTATTTCCCTACCGGGATCAATGGGGGGGGGGGGGGGAGGGGAGGCAAGGAGGAGGTGCACCTTCTTTGCAACAGCAGTCTAGATCCCCTCCTGCAAATGGTCTTCTAGTCCAGTTTGCTGGGGTGCAAAGGAGGAAAGAGCTTCGCCTTCCCGCAACCGCCAAAGCGCCTGGGGCAACCAGAAGACTCTACCTAGGGGCTGCAAGGTGGATAGACTCACTTCCGCCCTAAACCCAGGGTCTGGGAGCCGGATCTCCTCTCATGCTTTGCCCACATCCCCTCGCCCAGCGTTTTCCTTCTCGTTCTCCAGGTCTGCACTCCCAAACCTCAGGGACGCAGCCTGGGGCTCCGGGTTCCCTTGCTCCGCCCAGGTGCGACTTGCGGAGGGGCGGGGAGTGGGTGGGAAGGTGGCTCCCGCTGCAGCCTCCGCCCCTGCGCTCTCCTCCAACAGGTTCCGACCCCCGAGGAACTGCACACACGCCATACCCTAGGGGCTGGGAATCCCTATCCCATCCTGTGTCTGTGGAGACATCCTTAACTCCTGAGTACCCGGCCCGGATGGTGGGCATGAGTGTGCTGACTCCGTTGCGGAGGTGGAGGGTGTAGAAAAGAGGGTGCAGGAGAAGGGAGGAGACTAAGGTCCTCTTAGAGCCAAGAAAAGCATCTCTGGTCCATGATCTGACCACTCAGTCACCACCCGAGGCACCAACGCATTCAGAATCTCGCAGGGAAATTTGCTTCTCCTGGAGAGGAAGATCGCCTTATCGCAGACACCCCAAAACCTCCCTTTCCAAGTCACCCCCCACCCCCACCCCGCGTCCGGGCATTCCAGGGCTCCATTCCACCTCTCTGCGCCTCAGGTGCCCAGCCCCTCCCCCATCTATATTTACACACCCAGGCCAGCGCCCTATGCTCTAGAATCCCTTTTACTCCTCATCAGATGACAGCTTAGGGTTGGCCTCTTGCCCGCATCAACAGAGCCTTTTAACTCCTCCTCAACCAAAAATTTATCCCCCACCCTCAGCTTTCTCCTCCACACCCACAAACAACCTTTGCCTCCCCAAACCACTTCACCCACCCGGGTCTGCACTTGCCGTTCCCAGAGCTCCCAGCCGCAAGCCACACCAGGGGTTTCAGTACCGAATTGGGGGTGGCGTAGGCAAGCTTGGACCGAGTCCTGCCGCGCTGGACACAGCCCCAAGGGGTAGCAGCCTTTCCCTACGTCCCACCTCTCCTATTTCACCACCAAGGTTTCTACCCAATCCCCACAGGCTGCAGGAGCAATGCTGGGTGCTAAAGCCTCGCCACGCTAGCGGGAGCTGCAGGGAGTGAGTGAAAAGTCGAAAGACAAGAACACAGAGAGAGAAATGGGCAGATGCATTCAGCAAGGGAAGGGTGGTGGGGGCTGGGGGAAGGGTGCACAAGAGAACTATACATGCAACTTGCAGGGCATGAGGTGAGTACCGCGCTTGGAAGGGGCATAAAAGTTTACAGACTATTGCACCGCAACCGCCTGAATGCGAGAAATGAGGGTCGATTCCCCTTAGCCAAGAAGGGTCTAAGGGTCTGCCAAGCAGACCAGGCAATTTTGACCCGGCTCAGAACTAGGATCGTAGTTCCCCTCTGCTTGTTCCTGGAGCGACGGCCTAGGCATCGGGGCAGGGACAATGCCACGCTTTTCGAAAAGCAACAGGCGGCTGCACCTTACCTTGCGCCAATCCCGGACTGGGTGGCTGCTCCATCCTCGTAGAGCTGGGAGGAGGCGTTGGGTGCGTCTGCTCGGAGGTGTGAGCGCTGCCAGGGCTGCAGCAGCCGCTATCCCCACCTGGCGGCTGCCCCGGCTGCCCACCTCCGGCTGGTAGGGCGGGCTGGTTCCCGGGTGGAGGTGGCGGCGTTGGTGCGCGACCACAGGAGCGCCGGACGCGGGCAGTGCGTGGCTGGGCAGGCGTCCTCCAGCGCTACACCGAGTGAGGGTGCGGCCCCGGGCGGCCTTATGGGGCACCGCTAGGTTCCCACTGCTGCGGCTGCCGCTGCAGACCCTGCGCTGGGCCCGGGAGTCTAGCTGGAGGAGGAGACAAAGACGCGAGGGAGGCTAGCGCTGCTCTCCCAGATGCAATCGGCTCAGTCACTTGAGGGGAATAGCTTCCAAATCCGGGCTAGGGAGGAGGGGGTGAGGAGGCTACGGACTAGAAAAGCAGCAGGGAATGAACGTGACCACCAGAGCCCTGCCACCTCCTCCCCGGCGCTGTCTCCGGGGTGCGGGGTCCGGAAAAGAGAGGGCGGGGGCCCAGCTTTAGCAGCGGGAGCAAAGAGGAGCTGAGGTCGGAGTATTAGCTCCCTCCGCCCTCACCTCCTCCCTCACACCCCTTTGCATAGCTCCACTTTAAAGATGTTATGGCCCCATTCTTTCTCTTCTTTTTAACTACTGAGATCAGGGCTGGACTAAGCAGGAGAAGCCTAACGTGCTAACGGGTTCACTGTCCTCTAATGGGGGAAAAGGCGGATGCTTAAACTCCATTGGACAAATGACTGCCTTCTGGGTGCCAAGCACTTTGTACTAAGCTGTTCTGGGGGCGGATGAATTAGGGGGCTCCTGTCCCTGAAGGCACTACGACAAGATCTCACTCAGAATGAGCTCCTGCAGTTCCTAAGATCCAGGGTCTTGGCGTTAAGTGGTGTCCCCTGATCCCTGACAGTCCACTTTGCCCGAACAGAAGGTGTTAGGAGAATTCATTTTGTCCTTCCTCTTCCGGGGATGCCTTTCTTTATGCAGTCGAAATGGAGTCTGTGTACCCCTTAGGAAAATGTGTGTGTTTTAGGATGAAAGCAAATTATTGGTTTGAATAATGTTCTTAAGTCATGATTTTAATTATTCATCAGATTTACCTTCCAAAATCAATTTGAGCCAGAGGACCCTGCCTTCCCAGTCTCTACAAATACCACCTTTTCTTCTACAACCATTTTCCACCCCCCACTACTCACTGCTTCACCATGCAGAATTAATCTTTCCCTTCTCTGCACTGTCACAGTTGTATTTGCCAATCACTGGTGGAACTTACATATTTACAGATTTTTTTTGTAGATTCCAATTGCTTCACTCACCTGAATTATATATATATTTTTTGGCTTTCCACTGTAACATCTAGTCTTGTTTTATACTTAATAGGTATTCAGCTGAAGGTGATTTTTGCCTCAACACAACTAAATCACAGTGTCTCTAGGATTAAAGGCACATGGTGATGAAACTTTTAAGAGTCTGGGGAAGAAGAAGGTACATACACATATATGCTCAATCCCCTTTGACCGAGCAATGTATACCGATTTAATTCACTTTTGTTTCTAAGTGATCTTCCACTCACCACCCCACCTCTATTTGCTGAATTCCCAAAGGTAAAGGAAACCAAGCTGTTGGGCAACCGCATAGAACAAGAAATACGTCCCCAGTTGCCAACACCTAGAGGAAACTCAGTGAAGGTGGAGAATGACAAAAAAAAACTTTCATTTCATGACCTGTGTCAGGTATGCTGAAAGTCTGCCCAGAATTCCTCATTTCCAACCAGGCTCCCTGCTTGTGGATGCATTTTGAACAGTTTGAGCAGTGTTTCATTGCTGAGAAATAAGAAACATACCTTGAGTTTAAGGATACTTAAAGCCATTCTTCCCTGTCTCCATTTCCATGAATTATGGGATGGATACCTTAGATCAGGGATGCTCTATAAAAAAAAGTCCATAATATTAGAAGATTAGAAAATTGACTCCTAAGACATCTTCTAAGAGGATACTGGGATGGGAAAGGCTGTAGCTTGAAGTTTTGTTTACTTATATTTTTTAAAATGAAATTTTAGGACTCAGACATGGTTACATATGAATGGCAGGTATGTCATTTGATAGGATTTTTCTGAAAGGGGTTTTGGGCACAGAAGCAAAGGGGTTTTGTATCAGAAGCACAAAATGTTTGTATACCAGAGTCCCAGTGATCCTTCTAGAATTTCATCATTTAGCTTTTGTGTAAGTGAATAATTGAATATTGTCATGAATGATGGCTATGATATATTTATTTTTGAAAAAAAAATCAGACGAGAGCTAGAATAGTAAAAATTAAAATCTGGAGTTGACAGATCTGGATTTGGAGCCAGACATTTTTAATTGCTGCTGGCTCTGTGATCTGGATCTCCAGTTCGTCAACTGAACAACTGAGTTGATGCTATTTATACCTCATAGACTTGTTGCGATGTAAATAAAACAGAATTTGTGAAGCACTTATACAGTGCCTAGTACACAGTAAAATCTCCATGCATTTTTTCTTTTGACAATCATTATTTTATATAATAGGTATAATCACTATGGAATAATACATTCTGAGATTTTTATATATGTGTAGATATAGGTATGTGGGTATATATATGTATGTATACTTTTATATATATAAATGTATTTACTCTTTGTCTAGAGTCACATACTCTCAGGTATTAGCAATATTTATCTTTCACAAGTTACGCAGAATAAAGTAGAGAAGTTCATTTTTAATTCTCTTCATTTTAATTAAAAAAATAATTTCTAAGAATTGACACAGGAAATCTCTAGACTTGGATGCTTTCTGTTCTGGTTGATTCATATAATCATCACCAAGACTTGTTGACTATTGGTGCCAGCCATTCTATAAAAAGGATAAATGACAAGGCATGGAGTTTGTCACCTCACATATAAACTTAGATTTGTTTTGTAGCAACCAGGAGTCAAGTCCAGTGCAGGAGAATTTGTTTCATACAAGGAGTTGATTGGTTGCTTCCCCTGCCTTATCTTGACAGCAAATAAAAGAAGAGGAAAGAAGAGGTATCAGAAGCTGTATTTGTAACTTTTGATTAGTGAATTAGAGAAGGAAGAGTGGCATTGAAGGGCATGAGATTCAATGACCTTCACCCCTGTGGTAGTGGCAGTGACCTTCTGGGTCAGAGATGGAGCTTTTGCAAAGCTTGTCTGTACATATTATAAACATTATAAAAATTTAAAAGCAAATGTCATTTAGTGGTGTTTTCAGTTTTATCATTCTTCAGAAATGGGAATACATTATTTTAAAATTGACAGGTTCCAGTAATTTTGCACATAAGGACATTTCCTTGAATTTTGAATTGTAATCTCCCCTTGAAACTCTCTACATAAATGGAAATGCATTCCTCTGAGCTCGGGAGTTGAGTTTCTGTGATCAGAATAGTTAGAGTGCCTGAAACCTTGCTGTCTAGTGAATGAACAGGATCAAGGCAAGATGCTAATATCATAAACCCTTTGTGGAAGTTCTTCCAGTTAACTATGCTTAATAACAAACGACCCTGGAATTTCTTGGCTTAAAATAACAATCTTTTATTAGCTTGAATCTAGAATTTGAACAAGGTACAGGAAGGCTCACTCTGGCCCACTCACTCAGTGTTAGCTTAGGGACCCAGGACTCAGAACTGGAGGGTTCATCTCCCTATGCCTGGGAGGCAGTGCTAGATGCTGTCAATAGGAGCTGAGGTTTAGGAACCCCAGTTTCTCTCCAGGTGGGCCTCTCCACAATTTCTCCTAGATTTCACTTCATGGCATTTGGGATCACAAAGAGGGTCCCAGTGGGAATTATTCCTTCCCTGGATGATGAAAACCTGAATGTCTAAACCTTGCTTATTATACAAGCAATCCAGTCTTTGAATGATATGATAAATTTTAATTCAGTCAAAGTAAATTAGAGAACTAGATAATCATTTAAATGATTTAGGCAAATGGATACATTTTTCTTCCATTTATTGAGATCATTTTATTAAGATTTAGAGGACTAGCTGGGAATGTAAATTGGCGCAGCTGCTATGAAAAACAGTATGGAGGTTCCTCAAATAATTAAAAATAGAACTATCATATGATCCAGCAATTCCACTTCTGGGTATTTATCTAGAGGAGATGAAATTGCTATCTCAAAAAGATATCTGCATCCTCATGTTCACTGCAGTGTTATTTACACTAACCAAAATATGAAAACAACCTGTATGCCCATTGGATGACTGAATGAAGAAAAGGTGGCCTATATCTTTGCAATACAGCATTATCCAGGCACAAACATGGACATTCTGCCATTTGTGACAATGTGGACGGCCCCTTGAGGGCATTATGCTAAAAGTAATGCTTCGGACCGAGAAAGACAAATGCATCTGTGTGTGTAAGACCAATTCCTAAGTGGAATTCAAAAAGAAATAGAACTGATCTCATAGATGCAGTGAACAGGTACTTGCCAGAGGTAGGGGTTGAGGAGTGGAAGAAATGAGTTTATTATTGAATAATGAAAATAAAGAATTGGAGGACTAGCCATTTAAAAATATTTACTATGCTTTTTGGAAATTTTGAATGATGACTACATATAATGAAGATCAAATTCCTTATCATGATTTTCACGGGCTTCTGCAATTTAACTTTTTCCAGTCCTTTCTCATAGTTTTCTTAAGCTTCTCATGTTTAACCATCTTGTCTGGGCCTAACATTTTGACTTGTATCAGAGCTAGCTGTTCACTATTCACCTCCCCTTCTAGACTATAAGGTCCTTGAGGCCACAGACTTTATTTCAATGAGTTTATGCCTCCACAACCTTCCCTCCAGAGTCATCCATGCAGTGGGTACTTGAAACATGCCTCTTGTGAATAATTCAGTGTTCTTGCCTTTCCAACTCAATCATTCCTTCTCCAAAATGGCAATATCGCTCGTGAGCGGCTCCACAGGGGAGCCAATTAATTCTCTGAAACTGGAAAATGTTTCAAAATTCCGTAGTACTTTGGAAGCACTCAAGTACATTAATATGTGCAATAAAGACATTATTATTACTTCCCTGATGCATAAATGGTGAATAATTCCTTTTTAGTGTGTTTGTTTTGAATATACTGAACAAATTTGCAGGAAGTGATGTGTTGCTGGCTCATTTCTAAGGTACACCTTGCCTAGACTAAGACATGGCCTCTTCTAACAACACTATTTTCTATCCATTTCTCCTGCATTCAGAATTCCTGTTTATTCACAGTCCTGCCAGAATAGCACCCAAGATGTGAGGGTGAGCCTTTCGAAGGTTCTGTGTCATGACTGGCAGCATGCGTACCAATGTGGGTGCCCGCTTATCCCCAGCCACATAAGTACAGTGGAAAGTGTCATCCAACTACAAAGCTGAATGATCTACAAGGGAAACCCTGCTCAAAGCTGGAACTACCACAATTCTCTTCCTGGGAATTTTGGATAAGAAAACTAAGAGGGTTGGGTTAGCTTCTCTGGGCCTAAACCTGCAAGAAGTAAGTACCAGGAAATAAGAGCAAGTAAGCTACCTGCCTTGTGCAAAAAAACCACAATGTGGTATGAGCTATAAAGCTGCCCTGCAGGGACAGATGTGAGGTAGACTACAGGGTCTGAGTCCTTACTTCCAGCTGTTTGGAGGCCCTGCTGTCTCTGCTTTATTCCACAACTTTCTATTCCTCGTCTCTTTTCAATAAATGCACCATTTTGCTTAAACTAGTTTAAATTCCATTGCTGTCATGTGGAACGAAAAGAATTCCAATATAACACTGAAGAAAGATTTAAGAAATGTTTCTTGGAGTATGTTTGATTAAAGGTTGGAGAGAGACCACTTGGGGATGCTTTGATATGAAGCTTGCATTTTGAAAAGTTAAAAATCCAGTGAATTACATAAATTGAACCTTATTTTTCCTGACCATAAACACAGAACCTTATAAGTAAAAACAGGGTCCCATTGTTGTGATGTATCAGAATGCAGACTTCATAAGGCAGATTTGGATTCTTTGTCACTATACCCCAATGACTAGAATAGAATTCTGCACATAGTAGGAGCCTAATAAATATTTATTGAATGAGATTATGTATTTATTACATCTCTTCCTCATAGAAGACTACTGTTTATTGATAATTTACATAATAAACCAGTCCCTGTGCTAAGGGTCATCAAACATCCCAGATCTTAGGGTGGGCGACAAGTATGGATTAAGAAAATTTGTTCTCAGAAATTAAAGTTTGCCCAAGCACACACAGGATCTATATGCTGGGCTCAAGATTTGAACCCAAAATGAATGTTCTCTCAACCATACCCAATTACATATTTACATTTCCTTATAGAACAGAAATCTCTCTGGGAAATAAATTTAAAAAGGATAGGATTGGAGAAAAAAAATATATCTTTATATATGATTCCAGCTAATTATCAAGGATTTAGTGAACACAGAATTCATCCTTATTTTATAGACAAGTAAGTTCCTGCTGTCTCCAGTACTCACCAGATAATGACTCCTTGGAAAGTCTCATTATTGGCATGAAAGCCCTTCTCTCCCTCCCCTTGCCTTTCCTTTAGGGACTATAATGACACTCCTAGTTCCTGGAAGCTATTGGTGCTTCACTACACCCCCTTGGCATCGCCATCCTTAACCTCCAGCTCCCAGCTGTAAGCACCTGCTACTGTAAGTTAGACTCCTTAAGAGGTCACCTGGAAGTGCTAGGGGGCTTCCTGCCCCACCCCCAATCACTGATGGGAATTGGTAGGTAGATACTCCACATACCATTCCTCTGTTGGTCTGATTCCAAGGTATGTGCTACACTGACTCTAAGAGGTCCTCAGTATAATTATGCCCCCAATTTCCAACAGTACTTAGTTGCTGAAAAGTGAACATTTATTGACCTCCTTCCCTTCCATGTCTCATTTCCCTAGACCTCTACTATAACTTGTCAAACAGATGCACTTAAACTCTCACTTTTATCTCAAGGGTCTGCTCCTAGGGTATCCCAGGCTAAGTTATCTTTTTGACCCCTTCATCTTAGTCTCGAAGGGAGAAGGTCAAACTATCTGGTCAATGAGTTTAAAAGACAAAACTAAGCATTTTTCATTATTTTATTTTATTTTTTTTGGACATAGCAAGTGCATAGGACGTGCATATTTAGACTTTCCTCTGCCATGTTCTCATGGGGCATTTTTCAAGTAATGACTACATGGGTAAGTCAGTTTAATTCAGGAGTGCTGTACTAAAATACCCTCCAGGTCCTAACAGATCTGAAATCATGTTCTCTAATCAACCTTCTCAGGAATATAGTGTACATTATAAATCCACATGATTTATAAAACCCAACAGGTGAAAACAACTCAAATATATGTAACTGACAAATAGATAGACAAAATATGTTATATCCATACAGTGGAATTAATATTTTATGGTAATAATTTTACCATTAAAAAGAATGGAATATTATTACATACTATAAAATGGGTGGATCCTGAAAACTTGAAGGCATGTGAAATGATCCAAAAGACCACATACCATATGATTCCATTCATAAAAAATATCTAGGAGGTTTACAGAGACCTAAAGTAGATTAGTAGTTGCTTAGGGTTGGGATAGGGTAGGGAGAAAGAAAGTGATAACTAAAGGGCATGCGTGATAAAAATGTTCTTAAATTGACTGGGGTGGTTGTTGCCCATATCTGTTAATATAATTAAAACCACTGACAGTTATGCTTAAATTGGTAAATTACATGGCATGTGAATTGTACCTCAATGAGGCTGTTCAAGTGAGGGCTACGTGGTGACATAAAATGCTGACATTTGGGGAAATTGGCTAAAAACTGTATGTGCATGCTCTGTACTCCATGCAACTCTTCTATAAATGTAAAGATATTTCAAAATAAAGTTTTTTTTAACTTGAGTCTAAATTTTGAGAGGTTCAAAATTTCTTTGCCTAGGGAGAACAATACTATAATACTCATAAAGGCGCTGTAAGGAAATAGACAGCTATACGTGCAGGACAGAATTACCATTGCCTTTCAGGCATTCCATTTCTTCCTCAGTTCCATCTTTCTCCATGTCTCCCTGGCCCTTTCAGACATAAGATGTAGCCTGACAAAAATGTGGTCAGAGTTCCAGAAGTATAGATCACATTCTTATTACTACAATTTAATAGATGTGATGAGCCAACTCAGCTTGCAATGCCAAGGATTTGGGGAAACAAAGCACAGTGACATCCCCAATTGCTGCCAAAGTGGGCCTCCTAGCAATTAACTGTCCTTGTGTCTTTTGAATTCCATCATCGCTATTTGTGTTTTATGAAGATGGTTCACTTCCATCAGACCCCATGTAAGCTGTAAGGTGCTGATGCAGGATTTCCTCTCCTTCTCCTGCAGCGAAGCCAGCAGTATATTTCTGCTAGCTGGTCTGGAGTTAGTTCTGTATCTAATTATGGGGGTGATTTTCCTCTTTTGTGTAAGTTTTCTCCACCCACTGGGGGTGTTAGAGGCTTGACAAGGAAGCTTTCCCTACCATCCCTGTTTCACTGTAAGAAGCTAAGGGCGTGGGGGAAATGCCCTTGTGGGAGTGGAGGCTGGGGTTTCAGTCCTTTCTCTGAACTAAAGGGACAAAGGAAACCACAGAGAAGCCATATTACCCCCCAGTCTTCAGTGTTTTCCTCTGCAAAATGAGAGGATGGCCTAAATCATCTTGAAATTTCCTCTCAGGCCTGACATTTTCCAAACACAAGTATCTTCCTGAGGTTTGCTGACAAGTAGTTGCCAAACACCCAAGGAGTGTTGATATGTTATTAGCTAATATTATCTCTCATCTGCCTGCAGCGTCTTGAAGGGGAAATCACTGGGAGTAACCCTGGACTCTGGTATTTACTCTGAAAAAGGCCCAGAGAACACAGGAATAATAAGGTAGAGGGGAGGTCTGTACCCACGGATGGTGTTGGTCTGTTATGCCGCTGAAACAGAGGCAGAGAAACCCACTGCAGGTCGGTGTCAGCCCCTGGAGGATGAGTCTTACATAAGTGCAATTTTACTTTCTGCGTTAATCTTTGCTGAGGTAATTGCCTTTAGTCTATTTTCAGTGTGTTGTTGGCAATGCTGCATGGCCTACTGACAGTTGTTCAATAAAAATAGAGATCATACTCCAGAGGAAAAGTGCAATATTCACACATGGCTGATGTTCTGCTTCTATGAGCCATGGAACCCAGATCCTTAGGAGTTAACTGAGAAGAAGCTCTTGCTAGTGAGTTTTAACAGGAATGGAGACTGAGTTAACTTTAGAGGAAAGGAGACTGTCTGGCACACATCTTTATGCTCAAGGAGCCAAGCAATGGTTTGGGTAAAGGGGTGTCTCTTCAAAAATGAAGGAACCCAGAAGTCACATTTTTCTTTTTACTCACTATATATTCACTTTTACTCTCCATCTAAACCACTCAATGGAACCAAGCTTACCAGGCCTCCCTGGTGGCCTAAGGGCTAAGTCTCAGCCCTCTCACCATACCACTCCTGTGGCCTGAGTTCAATCCCTGGTTAGGGAGCTAACCCAAATGGCGCAGTAGACCTCTCCTGTTTTGCCCTCTGTTCCCCTCAGCAATGCATTTCAGTAAATCTGCCTGTTCCACTTCCCACTCTGTCTCTGTCCCCACCACCCCCCTGCACCTCTGGCCTTTACCCCAGTTCTTCTATGCAAAAATAAATAAAACCTTTTAAAAAACCAACAAGCTTACCTCTTAAATATCTCTCTAAGGGTCCAAAACACATCAGCCCCAGCCCCTCAATGCTATCTTGACCCAGAACATTATCACGTCTCACCTGAGTACCGTAAGGCCATCCACAAAGGCCCCACTGTCCCCCACTCTCCTCTGGTCCTCCTTACTACTTTGCTACTCAAAGTTTGGTCACTGAACCAACTATATCAACATAACCTGGAACTTGTTAAAACTGCAGAATCTTGGACACTATCCCAGAAATACTGAATCAGAATATGCATTTTAACAAGATCTCCAATACCAGTGTAAGTCACTTTTAATTAGGTATTCTGTTACTTGCAGTTGGAAGCATCCTAATTAATATACTCACTATACACAGTTCCTTTTATAACTAGAATTAATTATATTTTCTTCTATATTCTATAATATTTGACTATCCCTTCTATTACATTATGTATTTTATTTTGACATGCATATGTAGTAGTTAGAAATATCCATGACAGTCTGACCTGTATAATTTCAGCAATTCCTTAAGAGTAGGCCATATGCCCTCTTGAACTTGTTCTTTCCCTTTCTGCTTAGCATTAAAATCTGTGAGAAGGATTCAAATATTTTTGAATATCCTTTTGTTGAACAAAAGAATAAAGTGAATTATCGTTTTTTTACAGTTCTTCTGACTGATGAAAATTTTAGAACCTCTAATCAGTACATATGATAGAGTCTGAGTTGTGCTGACAATTTGCCTTGGGCTTTAATGTATTTTGTTTTCTTATTCAACCACTTTTTCAGGTAGAGCCCTGTCAACAAAACTCTTCAAAGGCAAGATTCTCAATGAGCTTGGCCCCATCATCATAGCCCATATCACTGCTAACTTCCTAAAGCTGACTTGCTTTTTTCTTACTGGAATAATGGGAGTCAGCTCAAGGTTGCCCTGTCAAAGTCACTAGATCTGGTCCTCTTGGAACTGCTCTATCCATATAGGTGCTTCATTGAAAGCAATCAATGCCAAAACAATCCACCATTTTTTTTGGCATCGAGCACTGAATATGGCCAGAAAGGAAATCCCTGGCCTCCTAGAATTCAGGAAAAGCCAAAAAGGGGCAGCACATTCAGCTGACTCTGCTTTCCTTAAAAGGATCTGGCAGTGGCCAAGCTTAGAGAAGCTAGAATGCTGGACTAAGTGTAGAAAATTGATTTATATTTTTTATTAAATAAAAAGCATCCATAAATTTCATATAGTAGAAACCCTTCCTACAGGCCATACAAATAAAGGACAGAGACACACACGGGACAACTTATAGTTATTTTAATTTTACCACATACAAGTAAATAAATGCAGCTTCATAGTCCCCTATAAGTCTGTGGGCTCTCCTGTTTGCTGGCAAAGTTGGTATTATAAGTGTGATGAGCAAAGCCCAAAACCTTAGATGAGGAAGCCCAATCACAGGTGATATGTGAGCTTAGCCTTCTGATAGTGAACATTCCTCGGCCTCAAATTCTGAGTGGATAAAAAAAAATCATGCAATGACTTAGAGGAAATAATTTTACAAAATTCTTGGGAGTTGTACAAGATAATTCAGGAGAGGTTGCTACTAATCTCTCTGTCTGTTTCGACAATTTCATCTGTTTACCAACAGTTTTAATTGGGCAAAAGAGCAGATGTGATGAAGCAAAATAATCCTTAGCAGTGCCTGGCATTAGTCAATATTGCCAGGCAAAAGCTAAACTTTATTGGACCAAATTGTCCAATAAGATCCACAAAAAATCCACACATGGACAGCTGTGGTTTATAAGTCCTCAATTGTCCTCTGCAAACAGAGAAATTGCTGAAGCTATTTTAGTATCTGGGAATGTCTACTAACAAATCGTGCCTGCAGAAAGTATTGCCTACATTGACAAGGTCAGTCCTATCATTGATGGGGGCATTTTTTTCTCTCGCAGAAGAAAAATTAACTTTGTGTGTATATTAGTAAAATATTTTGAGACACTATTCATTTGAAAATCAGTGAAAGTCAATTCCCCCCATATACAATATATGGCTAACAGAAGTCTTACTCAAATGTCTGATAAAAACACAGGAATAAAACAGAGGTTCTGCATCTTACCCAAGGAGACTCAGAGGCAGGACAGAGTCTGCGGCCTCACTGCCACTTCTGCTTCCAGCCGTGGTTCTCAATGGGTGGCAGCTTTGGTGCCAAAGAGACATTGGACAATGTCTGCAGACATTTTTGATTGTCACACCTAGAAGGAGAGGGGAGAGGTCAGGGATATTCCTGAACATTCTCCAATGCACAGAATGACTCCCATGTAGACATGGTGAAGCTAAGGTGTAGCATTCAAGTGAAGAGGCTTGAGCGCGCGTGCACACACACACACACACACACACACACACACACACACACAGTCACACACATATGCAAACACAGAAATGACCAGAAGAGGGTAAAAAGCTGTCTAATAATCAAAACAAGGACAGCAATAACAGCAGGCCTTAGAGTTTTCCATGAAGCTTCTCTTTCCCTCACTTTACATTAGCACATCTTGTGAAGCGCATTTTCAAACCACCTTCCCAGATGAGCTGCTCCTTACCACCTGCACTGAGATATCTCAGTACTGGCTATTATTGTCTTTAGCCTGGACCATTGCAACAACATCCAAATCAGTTTATCTACAATTTCCACCTCTTCAGTCTGTTCTCTACTCAGCAGCCCTGTATCACTTGCCTTATATAAATCTTAGTCTTCCCCTGGGACTAACTCCTATCACAGTGTTAGTAGAAATAATTGATTGGGACATAGCTTTGATCATATAGTCAAAATAAATGGGGTGCCACTAGCTTAGTACCTGGAGACAGGGAAGCCAATTGTTCTGGACTAGGAGGGAGAAGGAAGAACTGACCTACCCCAATCGCTGAGCACCTCCAGTAAGCAGCAGGAGCCTCCCCCTTTACCCTACTCTCCATCTTGCTCCCTGGACTGCAGTCAGTGACCTTGGTGTCAACTGAACTTGTCAAGTCATTCCAGTCTTAAGGATTTGACAAAATTATCCCCTGGGGAAGAAAAGCTCTTCCCCCAAATATCCATAGGCTTTGTCCCTTACTTTATTCAAATCTTGGCAACATGGTCATCTCCTCTGAGAAATACTATGTCACAATCTTAAAATAAATCATCATTCTCTTTCATCGAGGTGAGGTGTTATTTCATGAGATGTTTATTTATTTCATTTATCCATATCTGATACTACAGAATGTGTATTTATCTAGGTAATCTGTTCCGTACATCTCCCTGCTGGAAAGTGAATTCCAAGAGAGAGGTTTCATTTGCTTTGCTTACCTTTGTGTATTCAGTGCCTAGAACAGTGCCTGACACACAGACGGTATTAGGCTAAAATGTGAGGAATGAATAAATGAATGCATATTTTTCACTGACACAAAAAAATATCCCTCTGGAAATGTGTGGTCAGAATAGAGAGAAAATCATAAATTTCCCTTTAATTTGATGACAGTATATTTTAAAAAGTGAACATTATTGAAGAGAAATCTTGCAATGACTGCTTGCAAAATTAGACTTAGGAAATAATTCTCAAGGCTTTTTTAATTATTTGGTGACCCAACTATCGTTTTGGACCAAATAGTATATATAGGCAATGCTGTTTCTCAAGAACAGGAATCATGGAAGAAAAAGAAGAATCTATTAGATCTGTTTTCCTAAAATGTAATTAATAGTCATATTAAGGGCTACAAAGTTTTGTGGGCTGCTTTGTGCTGACAATCTTTAAAAGGGTAAGTCGATAGGGATGGGGAAGTAAGAAAAATTCCTCTTCATTAACTTTGATGGGAGCCGGGTGTCTGGCAAAGCCGCAATTGCCTTGAGGTCTGGTTTTAGGCCAAGGAGACAAACAGTTCCTCTCAGGAAAAGTTTGAATTTGGAATGACAGGCTCCCAATAGTTCTGTGATCAGCAGGAAGAACTTGGTGTCCTCTCTGGCCCTACGTTCCTGAGTTCAGGTGGTCCCGTGCATCTCCTTCAGCCCCTGGGGGAAAACAATCGGGACGTGGCAGAGCAAGGAGAAGGTGCTGCAGTACTCACGGCCGCGGGGTTTGGTTGACTCCTTGTGTCTTGGGTCAGTTTCCCTAGACCACAGACCCAGGGGTATATTCACACAAGATATATATGGCGGCTGCTCTCTGGAGAGGGGGGCTCTAGGAGGATGCATAGAGCACTGAAAGAAATCTAAGCAAGGAGGCAGTCATCACTGAAGTCTAGTGACTCTCCCATGGAGGGCGGGGAGTTCTGGAATGTGAACATGTACCCTGAGTTGGTCTTCCTTAAAGCTAAGGGGCCAGGCTTTCATTTCTTTTGACCAGTCGGTCTTGCCCCTGTCTGCTCAGTAGGATGGGGTATGGCTTCCCTGGGCCAGCTGTGAGCCCTAAGCAGTCAAGTATCACAGTAGTGGGATTGGGGTGCCCCTGTCCTGTGAAGGTGATTTGGATGAGGCACTAACAGCATTTGCTTCATGTCTGCCAGAGTCCCAAAGAGACATGAATCAGAGTTTAAAAAAAAATACCCAGAAGTACTTGTTTCTAGGTACCACAGCTTTGGCGCAGCATTATTCATAGTGGCCTTGAGAATCCTGCCTGGCATCTTGAGCTTCTTTGGAGGGAATTCTGCTAATGCAGGGCAGTGGTATTTGCAATGCTGAGAAGAATAACTAACATCTCCTTCTCTCCTTGAAACGCCCCAAGCATTTTACAAAGAGCCATTTTAACAAGTCTCAGAGAACAGTGGGAGAGGTTAAAAATAGATGTTAAAACATCTAACAAAGACTTTTTAAAAGGAGTCCATTTTGTCAGCAACTTTGAATAATAATCAACTGAAACCTTCTCAGTAAGTGCTCTGGAAATCTTCTTTGCAGTATTTTCATCTTATTTATTTTCTTTCAACAAACAAATGAATCTCAAAAGTAGCATGACAGAGGCCCAGTTCTCAAGCTCAGCTCCCTGCACATTTAGGGAGAGATCACTGGGTGCTGTTCGGTGGGTTGTGAGGTGCTTGCCAGCATCTCTGGCCTCTCTGTACTAGATGGTAGTGGCATGCTATTCCCCCCCTACTTCCTTATATTGTCAAATGTTCTCTAGAAGCAAAACTGCATTCTCTTGAGAACCATGCATAAGCCAAAGATAGAGGGTAATTTTTGGAGTCATGGTAAGGACACCAAAATATATGTCTTGAGAAGCTAACAGTTAAGCTAACCCTTGTGCATTTCACATAGAATAAGCCCTCCCTCAGAGGACTGTTCTGATGATATGAATGGACAACATGGGTATAGCACAGAACCCAGACCACTAGTCAGTGTGTGATGGAGGATAAGGACAGAATAACTGGAAAGGTGATGCCACAGATCAGAAACCTGGCTCACACAATGCCAAGAGATGGAGGTGGGGGCAGACGGGATTAACATAACTATTGACCCAGCTATAGGAACTAAGATCCTTAGGCACCAATGCCGAGATCACAAAGCACAAGACCCAAGCAGGTATCAGACTGCTGCAGGGAATGTCCGGAGCGCAGATTGTCCAGAGATTGGGGGCCATTGTAGAATCTCTGGCCCCTTTCAAATTCTATAGAGTTATTAAAAATCGACAATAAACAAACCATTCCAGGAAGGAATGAGCTTCTCCCAAAGAGAAGAAGACTTTTATCAGTGCAATCTCTGCACTGGCACGAGGCAGCAGTCCTTTTGCCCACCCATGCCTATGCAGGTGTTCCTTTTGGCCAACTCTCTGGCATTCTGCAGGGCATCAGCCTTCCTGCCTGCTGGTGACCTGGACCATGCCAGGCTTCTCCGCACTGACCGCCCTCAGCAGAGGCAGCTCTCCTCAAGGCTGCCCGCCTGCAACCATGCAGACCTCTCCCTTAGCAAACCTGTCCCTTTCGGGGCAGCCCTTTCTGCCCGTTTGCATCTATGCAAGTGTCCTTTCTTCTTCTCTCCCTTTATAATAAATCTGCCCTTTTGGATATAACTAACATATCTGTGTTGTGGAAAAACTCGCCTGGGAACTTGCAAGTGCTGGTGAAAGGGGAGCTCTGGTGAAAACTTTCCCAGAGTGAACCCAAGGACCCCACTCTCCAAACCCAGGAACTCCCAGTGGTACATCATGTGTACCACTTCTCTTTCCTTCTGGATTAAAGTTCTTCTAAAGCAGTTTGTTCTAACGATTAGAACAGTGGTTAAAGAACCATTTTGTACAAAATAGGACATGAAGCATGATTTAACTTAAAAGACCTAATGCTGATAGGAAAAAAAAATCTTAACTCCTTCTAATTGGAAAAGATGCTACTCCTACTCATCCCCTTCCATTTTTCACTAAGTAGCCTTTGAGGAAAGTATACTGAAGATCTAAATAGGCATTTAAAATAATTAATTTCCTGAATGCTTAAAAGCATACCAGAAACTGAGCTAAGTACTTTATATGGATTATCTCTTGAACAGATATTACTGTTTCTAATTTATAGATAAGAAATAGGAGACAGAGAGGAGTTAAGTAATTTCCCCCCAAACAAAACAAAACAAAAATAGTGGAGCTGGAACTCATACTGGAATAGTCAACTGGAAATAAGAGTTACTCAGTGAAACCACTCCCAAGGTAACGCAATTCCTATAAATTGAGTTATAGGAATTGTAGAGGCATTTCAATTTATAGGAATTGGGTTACCCTGGAATGCAGTTCTAGGCATCACACACAGATGTGCAAAGCACACGGGTAGGAGAAGTGGGCAGCAGCAACCAGCATGTGTCTCTGGATGTGCTCGCACGTGGACAGAGCTGGCAACAGCCAGCGCACGGAAGAGACCGGCTGGAGACTGGATGTTCATCTGTAGCCGGGGTACCCGCTGTCGGGGTCAGCAGGTGTCTTGCAGGGTCGGCCAAACGTGTCTACACTTGGCTGACTAGGAAGGAATGGCCCCAAACCAGATTTGCCTTAATGGGGACTGGGCAGCAAAAGATGGGCAAGCCATGGTCCAAGCACATGGCTCTTTCTCAGGGTGCTCATAAACTGCTTGCTGATACAACCGTGAATATGTGGTAAGAGCTGGTAATTCATTGGCCTCTCTCAGCCAGGGCTTTAACAACTGGTAACTAAGCACTGAGACAGGCAGCCTTTCTCCCTCACACTGGAGAGGACGCTCAGAATCAGCCGGGGTGGGTGATCATCAGAGAAGTGATTGATAAACATCACCCCACCTCTGCACACTTTTGCAGAGTCGATTCTGATGTGTCCGCATTGTCTCCAGAGCCCCTTCCTCAAGGGGTGAGCCCCAGTGGCCCACAGCAGGACCCTGACCCTTACTGCTCCCTCTCCTGGCTGCTGTCCCCTCCTGCTCACTTCTGCTGCTGCCACGCCTTTGCCTCTTGGGGTCGCCTCACTAGCCCTCCTTCTCTCGCATCTGTTCTGAGGAAAACACCTACTACAGCCAGAGTAGACTTGAAGCATAGATTCTGGCCACCGAAGCTGTTAAGACAGGGTAGAGGAGGGCCTCCCTGGTGGCACAAGGGGTTAAGTCTCAGCCTATGAAGCTATCACAGCCACTGCAGCATGAGTATGGTTCCCGGCCAGAGAGCTGACCCACATGGCACAACAGATCTCAGACCTCTCCTGTCTCGCCCACTGCTCCCCTCAGCAGTGAATTTCAATGAGTCTGCCTGTTCTGCTCCCCACTCTTTCTCTGATGAATCCTCTCACCACCACCCCCTCTGGTCTGCACCCCAGTTGTTGTATGCATAAAGAAATAAATCTTAAAAAAAAAGAAAGGGTAGAGGAGAGGGTTCAGACATTTATTGGAAAACCTAACAGGGGCCAGTTTCTCTGCCTGAGACACTTGCTCTATGGCAGGACTGTGATCACACCTCTGTCTCCCCTCAGTGTCCACCCCTGCACACCCAACGGACACCACTCCCCGTCAACCCTCCCCACCCAGTCAGTGCAAGAGATGCACTATATGCACAGGGCTTAGAAGAAGGGGGCACAGCACACCTGGGATCCCCTGGGAAGCCGGCCAGGGGGCAGCTCCAGGACACCGGTGTGAGTGAGTGGGCACCTGTGGACCAGCAGCCTTATTGGGTGGCGCATTCAGCAAGGGAGTGAGGGGACTGCATTGATATGCTTGAAGGTCACAAGTCACAGTTAACAGAGGGCAAGCAGGGGCAGTCATATTAGGTCCCATCATGTGTACCTGGCCACCTGGATGTTGAAGCATCAGGGAAATAGGAAGTTTCAGTATTTCACAATACAACATCCTCAAAGGAGAGAAGATGCCGCGTGAACAGACGTAAGCAGGATGTCCCACCAGGGCATGGGCCATCGGCCAAACAGTTTCCAGGTCCCCTTGGCAAGCTGCGAATCTCTCCCTGGGAGTTGATGTTAGATGCAGTGAGTCAGGCCCTGGGCCTCTTCCGGACCACCAGGCTCCAGCACCTTTACCGGTTTTCCCCATCTCAACCGCACTGCTCTTTGGATTCTTAGTACGAATATGTTTTCTCCAACTGCTTAAATTAGAAGCTAGCTATCTACCAAATGAGAATTAATTTTTTTTAATATTTAGATTTGCATTTGCTGTTTCTTTAAACTACTTAAGAATGAACGTGCACTGAATTGTCACCAACACTGGGCAACCCCAAAAGAGCGTGCTCCACGCTTTCCCCCTCTGTGAGCCTGGACTTATGAGATGAAGTTGACATTCCAAGATGAGAAGCCTGAGGCTCAGAGATTGCACAGCTGGAACGTGGCAATGCCAGCTCTAGACTGTTAGATTTCAGCCTCCTGGTTTGACTGCACTAGTAAACTGTACTAGTAAATCATTTCTGCATAACAAATCACCCCAAAAGTTAGCAGATTAACAATGATGATCTCACTCAGCTTTGGAGGGCCAGGAATCAGGGAGCGCCTTAGTTGGGTAGTTCTGGTTGAGGGTGTTCCAGAAATTGCAGTTGAAATGTGCTTGGGGCTGCAGTCACCCCAAGACTTTGCTGGGTTAGAAGAGCTAAGCTCACCCACATGGTATGGGCGGGAAGCTTCAGTCCCTCATCATGCAGGTGTGGCCATGGGGCTTCTCATGATGTAACAGCTGGTTTTGTAGGAGTAAACAAACCCAGAGAGAGAAGGACACCACCATAAAAATCCTAGGAGTTATCTGCCATGATCTCAGGAGTGATGTGACATCACTTTGCCATATGCAATTGATCACAGAGTCCAGCCCTGGTGGGATGCAGGAGGGCACTGTGCCACTGTGCAACTTGTAGGAGGTGCAAACTACTGTGGGCTCCTTGGAGGTGGGACATAAGTGCTACCAGAGTTTGATGTTATCATTTGGAAGGGACCCAACAGCCTCTTTGGCTTGAAGTCTCCCTACCAGCTGCATATGAACACAGCGAATCCTCTGGAAGGTTTCTCACACTGATGGCTTATCTAGGCATCTCCTTAATACAGAAACCAAGAAAAGGAGAAAGAGAAGGGCAATATTAATTACTTGTGCATCTTTCACAGTACCTAAGATAACACTGGGTGGTGTAAGGATAGCTAATTCCTCTCAGGACACACACACACACACACACACACACACACACACACACACATTTAATGAAAGGGAGAGAGCAAAAAGATAGAGTGAGCTTATTTTTCCAGGCTCCCTGGACACAGGCTCACCACCAGATTTAGTGCTGTTTTTCTCATAACATGGCAGGACATAATCTAGCTCGGAAACTAAGAAAATCCGATGGGGAGAGAAAAGGAGAAATGAACCATAAATGTTGGAATTATTCCACAGCACCAACAAATGATAAATTCCTGCTGTTCCTTGCATAGATCTGTAACCACAATTGCACTTGTCCTTTTTAAAAATAGCATTTGGAGTTGAGAGTATTTCTAAGATAGTAGAGTGTCATCTTCATTTTTAAACATGAATAAGCTACACAGATGAAGTCTGGAGTGGGGGGAGGGGAAGGGGGGGCTAAAGCATTAAGCAAGAGAGATTCAGAGCAGAGGGAAGGGGGGGAGGCAAATTTTATCAGAATACTCCAGAAATGGGCTGTTAATTAATCCGTTCATTCCTTCAACTAGCATTTAGGTAGACTTTGTTGTGAGATGGTTACTAAGCATTTGGAGGCAAATTAAAATATATAAAGCATTGGCCCTGGTCTGCACCCCAGTTCTTGTATGCATAAAGTTGACTCCCATACATGTAACAGACAAAGTTTGGATCACTTATTCATTCACTCACCAAATATTGCTGAGTCAAACACTGTGCTAGATACTGCTGTGGCAAAGATAAAGGAAATAACAATAACATAATACACAGAAAAGATAAATGAAATAAGTTGTCTATTCCTCAGGGTCCATCATCCAGAGGGTCTGGATTAATGTGGATTCATAATGACAGATGGGGCCGCCTTTTGGGAGAGAGGATGGAGGGGGCAAGATGTGTCTAAGGGGAAGTAGTCCAGCACCTGAGTCTCCAAGAGAGTTTAAATCAGTACTTAGATTCCTATCTGCATAGCTGACTTTCCTTTTGTCTATTAAAGGAGGAATGGCTCAGAGGTTGCACCATGGTCTCTGATTTCAACCCAGCAACAACTACTACTACTACTACTACTACTACTACTACTACTACTAACAAGCAACTTTGGGTAAGTGAGCTCTTGATGCTTCAGTTTCCTCATCTGTAACACTGGGTCAATAACAGAGATTTCTCCTTCGAATCACTAAGAGGATTACATGAAGTATTATTTGTACATAGTTCAAAAGAGACCCTGGCACAAATAAGTACCCTAGAAGTATTAGTTATTTCTATCTTCAGAGAAAGACAGTCAAGCTTTCTGTGGAAATGCTTCCCAGTTATATTTCTGAGTCTTGGAAATTAAAATCCATGAAAGCAAAAACGCTAGTTTTGAGAGGATGTGGAGCTTGAGCAGTCTTTATGGCCACCCAGTGGAAAAGCCAGAGAGGCGAATATTTTGGGAGGGAACAGGGACAAGAAAAAGGGAGGCTTTTAGGCTTCAAACATATCAGATGCCCTGAGGCGGAAGCTGATGCACTGATAAATCTGAGGATTTCTGGTTTATGTGACTGTGTCCTCCTGCTGGGCAGAAGGTGCCAAATTAAAACTCGTGCTGGCTCCCATCTCCATGTCCTCATCATTTCTCCCCTTCCCCAACTCTCCCCTTGGGTATTCCAGAGACTGAACCCACTGGGGAAACTGAGGCTCCCATCCATGTACCACACGTATCCATGTAACTGCACTACACACCATGGGGTGGGAAATATCATTTGTAGCAAACCAATTAAACTACTAGTTGTTATAGCATTTTGTCTACATTGTAGCATCATGCTCTCTATCTAGGTTTCATTTCCACGCCATTCAGCACCAAATCAGACTTTTGAGGAAGCTGTAATTATTATTCCCTTTTTTAAGAGTGAGAAGATGTTTGGGGCAACTAGTAAACTTTTCGAGGTTATTATTACTAATTGAAGAACTGGGTTTTGAGCCTAGAACTTTATGACTATAAGCAAGTGCTTACTTGTGATGAATGATACCAGAACATAGGAGTTAAGAAATTTCAGAGACAGGCTAAAGGTATACACAGTGAGAACTTCCCCTGAGAAGTAGTATCTGAATTGAGCATTAAAGACAGGTAAGGTTTTGATGTGGAAAAGAGAGTCAGCCATTCTAGACCAAGACATGCTAACAGTTATGAGCTTATGAGAGTCACGGACCTCCCAGGGAAATGGAGAGGAGTCTGGGTGGCTACAGCAGGGGGCTATAGTGGGAGATAAAGTGGGAAAGGGTCAAGTTCAAAGAGGGTTATTTTGTTCCCTCACCCTGGTAGAAATGCAAGACCATTTTAGAAAGGAGGAGAAGGCAGAGAGAATGAAAGGCATAGCTCTGTGCCCTACAATATACCCTAAGCAAGCCACATTTTATCCCAGCAGCCTTTTGCTCACAGTTGAGGCTCAGTTTCTGCATCACTGTCCAAAGAGAGTGGCACAGAGCCCAGCCGCTGGGATTCTAGATACTGCAAGTGGCTCAGCTGTCTGGGTTGGAATAGATAATGGGAAATGAGCAGCAGACGAGAAATCAGTAATGAGCTGAATCTTAGACCTGAACTGGACGCATTGAAGCAGAAAGGCTGCCTGGGATGCAGGGAAGGAGCCCTTCTACTTGTGAGCAACATGAGGACGTCCCGCCGCGATTCCAGCCCGGACACAACCCCCCCACAGAGAGCCATGGCTTGAGTGAACTGTGGTTCATGGAGATGTTAAGTTCTGATGACCCTATTCTTTTCCTAGACAATCCTAAAGTGGAAATCACCCCCAGTCAGTTGACACAGTATCATCAGAGGCCATGTTCATTCAGTACAGCCAAACTCTGACTGATTCATTCTGAGAGCTGATTTGGCATCCTTCAAAAACTGACAAAGCTCTGGTTCATAAACACTAGCTCAGATTCAAGCCCCAGCTCTCAGCAGTAAGCAGCTCCATGATCTTGGACAATGTGCTTAGTTTTCCCCTGTGCCTCAGTTTTCTTAACCATAAAGTAGGGCTAAGAAAGCATACTTAGCAGCATGAACATGAACAGAAATGAGACCCCATGGTGGAAACACACGGCTATTTCCTATTTCATAGCAATGAGCACTTGGACTGCAGGAGACCTAACAAAGCCATTTTAGAAGCTGAGGGAGTATAATCTGCTTTTGCCATCAAGACCCTGGAGATGACACTCAGAGACACCTTCCTTTCTATGCTCTGCTGTTTGGTCCCCTCTAACTCCAACAGCTGCTTCCTCCCAGGGTTGGGGTGAAGAAGAAAGAGTTTCTGCATTGCTGGCTCCTGCTTCAGGCAAGGTCTCTGGTGGCCTTGGTGTCCCTCTGTGTCCCAGCCAGTGTTTAAGATGGAGACACCCTCGTGCATTTATATTTAAACATGCTGAATCAACGGCATACATCCAGAAAGCCTCCCACTCCACTGCCTCCCTGGCATGGTTAGTCACTCTCCGTTTGTAGTTCTGTGGTCTTGAGAAAGTTGTTTAATCTTTCCATGCCTTAGTTGTTTCATCTGTAAAATGGTGATAACAGTACCTCCTTTGCCATACTATTTTTGTGAAGAATGCTTAACACGTTATACATAACTCAAGAGCCTATAAATAGAACTCTAAGTGGAGCTTGTCTGTCACATAATTTTGTAGGCTGTGCAATTACTGTACCACACTGCATCATGTCATTCCTTACCATGACAGTCTCGGCCCCTCTTGAGACCACATGCTGCATGGGAGCCAGTGGGGGGAGGGGGGTTGCCATATTGCTGATAAAGAATAAATGAACCCACAAAAGCCAGCGATCCCGGTAGAAAGGTGTGGGGAAAGAGCATGGCCAGAGGACCGCTTGGAGGATCATAAAGCTGAGTCCAGCCTCACAGAGTGGGCAGGTCATAGCCGGGGTCCCGTGACTCTGGGGGGTGGGGATATGGGTGTCCAACACACTGACAAGAACAGGACACAGCGAGAGGAGGACTTGTGGGGAGTCCTCCTGGAGGAAATGGGAACACATAGCGGAGGTCTGTGTGGCAAGTCAAACAGCATGGCTTGCCAGAATTTTCCAGACTTCAATCATTACCAACTGAATTCACCATCTTTGCCAGATCTGAATAGTACAGTATCTCTTACTTAACTCCTTTCATATTCTCTTTAAATTGATTTAATCTTTTTTCGCTCACCAAACTACATACACTTACTGTATAAGAAAACTCTATTACTATTATAATAATAATCATGTAATAATAATAAAGTACCTAAATAATAATCTGTATCATTTACCATAAAGTGAAAATCAACATCTTAGTAAAATCTTGATAGATACTTTTGCCTGCAAAATTGAGTCTACTGTCTCTTGGCTAAAAAGAGAAATCAGTAGGTTTTTGAGGCGTGTGAAAGCCTTAAAGCGCATATGGCAAACGTTTCACTTAAAGGATGGAGACAAAGCTGGGAAGGGAATGCACTTGCTGCTGTGGAATCTGATGTGAGTTAACACTTCACCATGAGTCTCTAAAAGCATCCTGTGAGTTGGCAGTGGCTAGTGTCCCTCAATTAGGGAAATACTCTTGCGGTGGTGGGAACATCTTTGAAGGGTTATAGGAAATTTACCCGTTTAGATCATCTTTCTGGCTGTACTGTGGGGTGTGGATTTATGGAGATTGTGACTGGTGGCTGGGAGATCAGGAGAAAGGAAACCTTCATAGTTTAGGGGAAAGGTGAGTAAGCTCTGATCAAGAAGTGGTGTGAGGCTGGGGAGAAGGGTAGCATCCGATTGAATATTGGGAACAAGGATTGTGCTTGTGACTGTGTAAAGAGAGAATGTAAGAAGTCTTCCAAGGGAACAACTTGGGTGAGAGGGCAAATGATGGTGCATACTGGGAAAGAAAATCCCGTAGGTGACGTTCATGTACCACCCTTCTGTTTTCTGAACTTGTCTAGCTATCTTCATACAGACATCTGGGGTCCTATGTTTGATTTCCAGGGTGCTCAGACCTTCAGGATACCCTCAGTCAGACCTGGGAGGAGTCTGCATTCTAAACGCATCACCTTGCCTTGGGCTACCAAGAGAGGGGCCAGACTGAAACACATCACTCCACAACTTGCTCTCTCTGATTCAGGTGGAAACTGGTTTAAGGGGAAATCAAGTACAGAGGATAAGGACCTTCACAATTCACCCAGAGAATCCTTAGAACACAGCAGAGAGGTGTGGAATATAGGAGCTCACAATTTTTTTTTTCCAGTTGATGGCTAAGTGGACTAGCAAGAGTTAGTGGCTAAGTGTATAATTTTACATCTCATTTCTTGGTGCTGCTAGAGGAACATTCCCTTGGCCCCAGGTTGCCACACTGCACTGCTCAGACAGAAAACTTTAATTGCATCAGTGGATTCCCATGCTTCTCCGTAGGACGAGTGGTCATCTCATCAGCTTGCTAGCCCCTGGGAGTGATCTATCTTAGTCTCCCTGATCCAAATGAAAATAACATCTGGCAATCACAGCAGAAAGTACCTAATGAACTAGCTCACACTATGATGTAAATGACTATGAATAGGTTAGCTGCCTAAAACTCAGCAACAAATGAATCCAAAGGAATGAATACCTTATGTGGACTTCAGATCCTTGGGACTTTATTTTGAAGAGGAAAATACATCTTTTCCTTCCTATGAAACTACCGTAAATCAATAGACATTACGGTTTCACTAATTGCGTGTAAGTGGTATGTAAAAGAGACATCAAGTGTATCACTGGCAGAGGAATTTCAAGTTCAGTATCAGAGTCAACTAAGTTCTGAGATACACACTGTATCCCATTTCTAATAATTACCACATTTATTTCAAAGTAAAAACTTCTCACTTGGTGATGCTTTAAATTGGAAAAAGCTAAAGGTAGTGGCAAAAATGCACAGTCTCTCTGTGGAAAATCAAAATGTTTCCATGTCACTTAGTGGGTGGACTAGTGATGTCATCTGACATTTCACATGGAAATTCAAACATATTATCTAAATAGTAAAATGTAAAGGAACACAGGAGAAAAGTGAGAAACATTTCAGGAATTACAGGACACCTCTAGAGTTCACTATTTTGAGAAAGAAGTGCTTTCTCTTTCCTCATTAAAAATATGCCAATTTTCTTTAAGGGGATTTGACCTTGTTGACAAATTTCTGACTTGAAATTTTCTCATGTGTTGATGCAATTTTGAATCTTTCTGACTTGAAAAGATTTAAAAGGATGTTTCTAATTAGGTTTAAAATACTTCTTAGCTCTGCAGATGAGGTCAATAGGTGTTGCCAGTTGCAGCCATTCAGAATCTATAAGGCCAATGACAGTGATCAGGTCGGTTTCCTTTAGCCTTTGGAAGGAGAGAGGTTTCAGCTTATTGCTATGCAGTGGTCTGCTATGCGAGAGAAGCAAAATTAATGGTGTTGGCTATAGAACATACTGTTTCTCCACGGCATGTTTTCTTAGTCCAGAAATAACTTCTTCACCAAAATACCTGACTGAATAAGCCAAGCACAAGTCAATCTCACCTCAATTGTTAAGATCTTGCTTCTAAGTTGTCAAATTCAAGCAAACACTGGAAACATCTTTAAGGAGAGATTCACTTGTAAAATGAAGCCAGATATAGTGTGTGTTTGTTTTCCTCTTCTTTTTGCTTTGGAATTAAATTCTTTTTTTCCTTTTTTTTTTTTAATACCTCCACCAAACCACCTGTGCCCATACCCCTCCTGCCTCCCTCTCCCATCATCCTCACCTTCTCCCCTATTTACTTTGATAATAATTTATCTTCTTTTTATAAAATTCAAGTTTTATCCCTTCTATTTTTTACATGTAATTTTTTTTTGTATTTACATTCCACAGATGAGTGAAACCATTTGGTATCTGTCTTTCACTTGTTGACATGTTTCACTCAACTTAATCACCTTGAGGTGATTTATTATTATTTATCCAAATAATATGAATACTCTTAATACAAAAAGATTTATCTATGCTTATGTACATAGCAGCACTGCTCATAATTGCCAAGTCATGGATCCAACCTACGTGCCCTAAAACAAATGAATGAAGAGAGAAGATGTGGAACATATACTCAATGGAATTTTATACAGCTGTTAAGTAGATGAATTTGGGGCAAAATGCATGGAACCTGAGGTGTTTTCCTCTAAATACAGCAAGAATTTTCCTTTTCTTGTCAAGAGAAGAGTAGTCAAGAGAAGAGTGCCCGGTAAAAGAGGATGCAATTTTGTTGAGTAGGTAGAAAGTACCACCCCTCCATGCAGAAAACATTGAATTTCCTGTTCTTTGTCAAGGTTTCACCAGCAACATCACATGAAGTCAATTCAATTTGGGCAGAGACTAGGGAGATAATCCTCTAGACCCTGCATGTATCCAGTGCAACCTGGACTTTATGTGCTCAGGATGCCACATCCTTGACATTGGCAGTGATGTGTTTCTCCCTCAGGATTGGACTATCAGTTCCATCTCAGTCTAGTAGTCCTGAGACAGTGCATCAGCTAGAATAATCACAAGAATCAACACACAAAGAGTGAGTGTACATAATTCATATATATTAAAACTTACCCTGCAGACTAGGAGACTGGCAAAATGTATTTCTTTATTACACCAGCAATATGTACTCCCTACTCTCAAAAAAGGGGTTTTAGCCTTTAAACTTGAGTCAATATTGAACTTCTATTGTGCTTAACACTAACAAGCACTTAAAGTGAAGAGTGACTGGGAACTAAGTTCTGTTATCAGAGAGCTTTCGTCTTGTGCCCCCATGTAAATTAATGAAAAAATTGTGAGCTGAAAGGTCAGTGGTCTCTGGGACTTTGGACATTGGCCAAAATAGAAAGTGTGCACAGCTTAATAATAATAATAAAAAAAAGCATAGAGTTGGACCAAAATGGGGATTTATTAGGAAGGTCCTGAGAATCCAGCAAAGGAAATTACAGTCAGTTAAAGGAGTCAGAGGAGCGTTTGGTATAGAGGAATGTCCCAGTAGTATGCTGAGGAGCAACAAAAGCAGAGAAAAGAGGTCGGTTGAGTGAGACCATCTGATATCTGTCTTTCACGTGTTGACAGGTTTCACTCAACTGAAGGAAGAAGTCAGTGTAATCCAAGCAGATGAGAATGAAATCCCATTTTGAATGGGGGAAATGGAGTGGTCTTGGGAATGGAGACCAAAGAAGAAAATGAGTCCAAGAAGATGCAAGATTTCTAGTGTGAACGCAGATATAGACATAGACGGTGATGCTGGAGAGGAACCAGAACATTTAGTTTTATACACTTTGCGTTTAAAGTTATTCTAGGACACTTAAATAACAATTCCAAGTTGGTAGCTGAAGATAAGAGGTTAGAATTTTAATAAAACAGAGATCTGATTTTTAGACTAGAATCCAGAGAGAGGGTAGCAGAAGCCATGGGAGAGATGGATTTTCTAAGATTGAGAACCTAAGAAAAAAGGAGCTACAGAGAGCCTGAAGAGGAGAGGAAACCATTAGTGAGCTCTGCGTGTGAGAAAGCTATGTCTGTGGAGTTGTTTACAAGTGTTTATTCCTCCTATGTAGTTTAAATGAGATTGAAACCTCAGCTTTTGCTCAAAGCTTTTGCTCAAAGGAACTCCATCTTATGCTATCAATTCAAAATCTTCCACACAAGAGAGTTCTTCCTGCACATTGTCCAATATTGACCAATTAACTCAAACAGGACATTTTATCACGCAGAAAACATGTGCACAAAAGGACAGAGACAGTTACCTTTTGCAACCTTTCATTTTTCATATTTTATTCATTTTTTAGCAGATAAGGTTAAGTTCCTTGCTAAACTGTTACTAATTTATTAAATCCATGTGAAAACATTGAAATTTAACAGTATGAGAGATTTTAACCATCTTATTTATTTTTAATGAACTAATTATTACAGTTTTTCTGCAACTGCCAATCAACCAGAGCTCCTTATTATTCTAAACTGTGAAATATGGAGCAATTTGGAGACTTAACAGAAAATCTGTATGTAGGGGAATTCAATAAGAACTTATAGAAAGTAGCCATTATCTCCTTGAGACTCTTGAGTAATCCATCTGGGCCAATTTTACCTGAGCTATAAAATGGGCCCAGTAGGAACTGACTTGTTCACCTAACGAATTTTCTTGAAGACTTAAAGTAAAAGATGAAACAACACCCAAAAGAATTTTCTGAGCCATGAAGACTACAGGCATGAAAGTTTTCACTGTTGAGAATGTTATGATCACATGATTCTTTGCAAGAATCACATAGTGGCA
Source organism: Scalopus aquaticus (assembly GCA_004024925.1). Taxonomy (NCBI): domain Eukaryota; kingdom Metazoa; phylum Chordata; class Mammalia; order Eulipotyphla; family Talpidae; genus Scalopus; species Scalopus aquaticus. The sequence continues at coordinate 111,317 of PVIJ01003295.1, forward strand.
GACAACAGAACAGCCCGGTGGGCCGTCCACCACGCAACTGGAGGGAGGCAAAATCTGGGGATGGCTGAAATTGTCGTAGTTTGAGTACCCACCAAAAGAGGCACTAAAGCAAAGACTTGTCTTCCTGTGGCTTATTTGGAAAGCACAGTAAAGGAGTGGGGAAGGAAGGGAGGACAGGTAAAAATAAAGGACACATGAATAAGACAGTTACACACAGGATAGACAGGGGCTCTGTCTCTCTAGGATCCTCCAGAGGACTGGAGCAGCACACCTGGGATTGTCCACTAGCAGGTAAGGACGCTCAGGTACTAAGTCACCAACTTGGACCCCACCCTGGAGGCCTTAACTCCTGACAGTTCCAGCCTATGATTTGTAGGAGCTGAAGGAACCCAGACTGTCACCCCCAAATATGCCTTTTTGACAGAAAAACTATTTTGAGTTGAAGGCCACTAATAAACAAGAAAAACTCTTCCTACCTCCACCCCTCGCCCTTCCATTTTCTGCCTAAAGACAGGATATAAAGTCTGTTTTACTGGAAATGGTACTAGAGGAACCTACAGACAAACCATAGTCCATTATTTTCTTCCAACATGGTCTTTCCCATCCTTAAAAGCTTAAAATCACTTTCCTTTGTCCTATCATTTCTCTGCAAATGTGTTGTTCTTTGCTGAGAGTGTTGTGGAAGCTAGAGTTCTGATCTACCTCTTCCAGTTATTCATTTCTGGGTACTCTGTGATTCACGTGTTAGTTAACTTGTTTTCTTTTCTTTACCAATCTGTCTTGTTACAGGGGTCACAGCTGAGATCTGAAGATGGGCAGAGGAAAAATGCCCCCCCCATACCTAAAGCACACCCCCTTTGGTTAGAGATCACCTTCAAGCAGAGTTGCAAGAAGCCATCACATGCACAGGAATGTCCAAAGCTGAGCTCCAGGGTAGATCAAGGGCATACAGGAGGGGCTCTGAGCTTCTACTTTGTACCCAGACAGACTTGGTTTTGAACCCTGGGTCTACTCCCCATAAACTGTCTTTCCTTAGCATATCACTCTGCTTTCCTAGCTTCACTTTTCCTAGCTATAAACTGGGACAACACAGCTAATTTGCAGAATATTAAATACATTTTTATGCACCTTTTAAATGGCATACACACTGCAGTTCATGTTATTCAAAAATATTGAAAGTCCTGGGAAAAGGATCATGGTTCAGGTGTCAGTAAGTATAGGAACTAATGTTTATTTGCAGTGGGCATCCAGTTTTGCAGTATTTATATTTTAATAATTGATACAGACATACTAAAAGATTCAGAATGATTAATTCTGGGTGATGAGATCATCAATAATTTCTATTTCCTTCTGTATATTTTTGTACATTTTTCAAAGTTTTCTACAAAGAATATGTATTACATTGTAGTCAGAAAAAAGCTAACTTGATAGGACCCATTTTTCACAGTTCTGGTGAGGATAACTGTACCAAAAAAGTGTTTATTTCCATGCATCCCACAGACTATATGCTCAATAGATGATCTTAAAAGAACAAGAAGAGGATGGAAAGATGGGTTGTGGACACAGGTGGTTTGGTGGAGGGAAAAAATTAAAAAACAAATCGATTGTTAATAATTGAACATTATTATAAAAAAGAGAAAACTCTACTAATAAACATTACCAGTTAAATGAGTGCTATTAAGTGTCAGACACTATGCAAAGTACTTTCAGTTTATTTCCTCTTTTAATTCTACCAGCCTTATGTGGTAGGTTCTGGTGTTATCACCAGGGGGAGAGATGTGAAAACTGAGACTTAATTCAGAAAACTTAGACTTATTAAACCTTTCTAGGTCCAACTCCCTCAAAATGGCCTGGGTTCTTTTAAACAAATTATTCAGAATATAATTCACTCCTTTTTTTTTTCCATTCCTTTCAGATGGAGAGACTGAACAGCCTTCATCACTGCTGCTTTCACAAAACAATGGTTAAGATGAAATGTCCGAGAGAGCAGCCCTCTCAGCCACTGGTCACTGCAGCCTGAGAACAGACTGGCGGAAAACAAATAGAACCAGGAAGCTTTCGGCTTGGCCTGCAAAGTAAGATTTCCATGCATTTCCGAAAAGCAGTTATCTTTTCTAACAACAAAGGAAAGCAGGAGACAGCATTTTGGCTTGCAAAGATGAGCCTCAAAGAGGCTGCTTTTTGGACAGCTCTGTCGTAGGCCACATAACAAAAAAATACCCAGGACATGCCTATTAGAGGTACAGGCTGAGAAATAAAAGAAGGAATATCTGTATTGGACAGAAGGGTGTTACTTCATTTTATCTATTTTGCTGACTATAAAGCAGAGGCCCTTCTCTCTCCTTTTTTTTTTTTTTTTTTTTTTTTTTTTTTTTTTTTTGTTATTGTTGGTGTGCTGTGTTCAGGAAGCATTTAAGACTTAATTAAAATAGTTTAAAGGGCCATAGTCTGTCAAGCTTACAATTCCCCTTAAAAACCTCTCTGCACTCCCCTCAGTGAATTTCATTATAAGAAAATCAAAGAGAAAAGCTCTGGAAATTGTCAGCACAAAAAGAAATGGGGAAGGGGGTGAGGAGACGAGGGAGGGAGGGAGGGAGCAGTGCCTGAGTTAAATTGAGTAATGACGAAGCCATTCATATTCTCAGCTTAATTCTTCTCAAAAGACAAAGGGCTTCAGTTCCTGTTTGTTAGAGGTGGGAGCCTTTGAAAATGCACAGATAATATGATGTCTACTTATTTCCCAGAACCTCTCTGACTTCCCTTCTTATTGGTGGGAGGGGTCTGGGGGAGGAAAGGAAAGAGCAGCTTTGCTTCTTGCTATTTTGATTCCAGGTGCTAAGAAAGCTTGTATGGGCTTTGAACATGTGCTCCCTTTAATTTAATGGAGGCTCCTGCATGGATGAGGATGAGCAAAAGACCTGACACCCCAGATAGAGAATAAACTTGGTGTGAGGAGCTGTGAATACTGGGACTCCCACTAGTGGGTTTCATTTGTAGAATTACTGCTTTACAGTGCTAAGAAGGCTCAGAATTAAAATGGCCTGTGTTGATTGGAACATCATTCCTAGCTTTGTGACATTTCCCTGTGTTTTCACCTGACCTTCTTCTAATTTATATTCTCTTGTGGTATTTTATGCATGACAGTGAGTTACCTTAAGTTGTTTTGGAAGAGAGTGAGGTATAAAAAGGTTTTTAAAATCCTTTGCAGGCAATAATAAGGGGCCCACTAGATACGTGGAAAGAAGTCTGTCCTCTAAGAGTGAAAATCAAGGGAGTCCAACCAGAGAGGGAAACTAACCCAGGAAGCACACTGGCAGATTGTTTGTTCCATCTGGAGAAGAAATGTGAAAAGAGACATATCTGAAGGAAAACTGGGCTCAAAAATTCTGGCCACTGGGCCTCCCTGGTGGTGCAAGGGGTTAAGCCTCAGCTCTATGAAGCTATGGGAGGCCATTGCAGCAGGAATTTACTGCAGCATGAGTTTGATCCCCGGTCAGGGAGCTGATCCACATGGTGCAGCAGACCGCTCCTGTCTTGCCCGCTGCTCCCCTCAGCAGTGCATTTCAGTAGATCCACCTGTTCTGCTCCCCACTCTGTCGCTGGTGAATCCTCCCACACATTCACCCTCCCTATGCCTCTGGCCTATGCCCAAGCTCTTGTATGCATAAATAAAATAAATCTTTAAAAATTCTTATAAAAAAAAATTCTGGCCATTGACCAGAGAACAGAGGAGGTCCATGTGACCTCACTGTGGCCTGGCTAAACAGCTCCACAAACATTCATTTTCTTTTGCTTTGATTCACTTCCAACCTAGCCACTCTGATTATTTACTGAGCTTCAGGCACCTTGAAAGGGGCACTCGTGAGAGAAAAGAAAAGCATGTGGATTCCTAGAACAAACTCCAACTTACTATAAAGTTACTCATTGAATTTCTGGCATTGAATCATCAGTCATGACTTAGTTAAGAGAAATCTAACAGTAAAACACTGAAAATGCCAGTGAACTGCAGAGTCTGGATTTTCTATCTGTATGGCTGACTTTCAGAATGAGTTTATCGATTCATCTAGGAAATGACAACCTGAGGCTTTCAAGCCCACAGTCTTCCCTTGGTGATAGCCTTTCCCGAGGGGCTCTCACTGGTTAGTTCCCAGAGTCCTGAGATAATGATTTGACTGTATTTCATTTATTTGGGAGATGAGCTCTAGTAGCCCCTGAATGGAAATTGGGTGAGTCCAGAGAAGGGAAGGAGCTGCTGTGGCCAGCTGAGGCTCGGTCTGGTGGGACACTCAAGGAGACAGTGCTGAATGGCCCCAGAGTTGCTTCACAGGAGAAATGCCCTAACTATGTTCCATCTACAGGTTGCCTAAAATTTCTTGAGTTTCTCTAGTTGTATTAGCTACTACTCTCAATTATTATTGATTATACAAAGCTGGTTGGAAATGATATTGGCACATGGAGTTAAAAGCCTGAGCAGAAGGAGAAAATGTTAAAATAGAGGCAGACTCTGACCAAATGCACATAAACACATCACTTTGTCAAAAAAACAGTGAATCTGAGTAAAAATTGATCCCCACACTGACCTAATGGTGCCAGGGAAAAGATAAGTAAGTCACTGCCACAGATCTAGTGCTGAGTGCTTCGTTGACAAGAATACTCAGTTTTGACTTTGAACATGTCCTCAGTCAATTGCTTAGGATGGGGATAATTGCGTGCAGAGCTCAGCATGCTCTCTGTTCTTTGTACACTCCACAGAAATAGGCACTTAATGCCTCGTTTTTTGGATGAGGATGATCATAGTCATCATCCCAAGTGCAATATTCTGAAAACTCAAGAGCACAGTCAAATCTAAGAATTTAGAGACCCTGAGGTTAATTTTCCCAGACTAATTTGTCCTCTCTGAATAGAGGATTAAGCCATGAAGAAAACTAATCTGTCTAGTGTCTTGTTTTGTTTTATTTTGTATTTATATTCTTTCATTTCGCACTTTGGGGCATGTAATACTAGAACTGAGCTCAAGAATTCTATATTATGTATTTTGCATTCTATCAAAGTCTTACCCTTTATCCTGATGTCCTTTAACTGCACTTTTCTGTCTAAATACTTACTTGTTTTGGATGATGCAGATGGCATATACTCACTTATATAATGTGCATGGTTTTAGGTAGCATGTAGAATTTGATGGTCAATAAGTACCACCTAATGAAACATTTTATTAATTTTTCTGTGCCATTATGCCAATATTTTATGCCATTTTTACATTCTAAAAGGTATGTTTGACATATACTAATGAAAACATTTAAGATATGAAATTGGATGTTTTGACATGATACACCCAGGAAATTATCAACACAACAAATATCATGAGCGTATCTTTCACATTCCTCTAGCTCCTCCCTACCAACCTGTCCCCTGGACCCACTAACTTATTTTATTTCACTATGGATTAGTTTGCATCTTCTGGAATATTCTGTGAATAGAATCAGATACTGTGTGTACTTTCATGGATTTTTTCACTCATAGTTATTTTGAGATTCATCTTTTTATTTATTCAGGCACAGAGGTAATAGTTGGTTCCATTATATGCGATAGCAGTTTTTCCTGTGAGCTGTTGATGGACAGGGGAGTCATATTTGGTGTCTTACTATTACCAACACAATTGCTATGAACACGTGTACAAGTCTTTATGTGAACATATGCTAACAATTCTCTTGGGTAAAATCTTAGGAGTGGAACGTGTGTATGTTGAACACTTTAAGAAACTGACAAACTATTTTCCAAGGTTGCTGCACCATTTGATAGTCTCATCAGGAGTCTCTGAAAGTTCCAGACACTCTATACTTTCATCAGCACTTAGTATGATCAAGTCTTTTTAGTATTAGACAGTCTAATAGGTATTAGTGATATCTCATTGTTTAACTTTTTCTTTCTCTAAAACTTCATGATGGTGAATACATTTCAGGGATTTACTTGCCACATATATATTTTTAAGTCTTTTGACCATTTTTTGTTTGGGTGTTTTTTCTTTGATACTTGCTATTGACAATCATTTCATAAACATGTTGAGGGTTTTAACTCATTTAATTTCCCCAATATCCCTGTTAGATAGATATTATAAATCCTATTTTAGATCTGAGGATAGTGAAACTCAGAGAGTTAAATAATTTACCTAAAGTTTTACAGCTAATAAGCAGAAGCCTGGGTTTGTACTGCTCTAAAGTGCTGGCTTTTAACCACTATGCTTTGCTTGCTTTTAAGACACACATGAGACAAGACTAACAGTTTTGGGATTATATTCTTGGAATGATGGGCAGGTATTCCTGGAATGCCTTTCCTTGAAGCATGATAGGATACAGAGTTTCATTCCTTAGCAAGCAAATCCTATTTTTTCCTATCAGAAAACTGAAAAATACTACAGTATTCCCCATCACTCAAATGACATAAATATCTTTCATTTTGTTCCTCTCTCACTCAAGCTTTTATTTCATCAATGTTTAGTAACTTTCCTTATTTTTTCTAATAAGTTAAATTTTAGAATTTTATATAAATGAAGTAGCAAAGTAGTCATTAGAGCTACTGACCTATTGTATCACGAGTAAGCCTATAAATTATCAATTAATATATATCATATATGTACATAATTTATATTTATATATATAATATTAATATATGGAGAGCTGGCAAAGATAACTCTCATCATTTGAGTATAACAATTTATTACATCAAATAGCATCAAAAGAAGTGCTGAGATGGTTCATGTTTTTCTATGACAGCAATGTTTTCCATCCCGAATAATAGATTAGACTAACAGTTGGCATCCAAATTTTAGTTTTTAGGTTCTATCTGATGACAGCAGCAATCTTCTGGGCAAAATAAATTGTATATGAAACAGAAACTGACTCAGAAGCATGTAGTGGTGTTTCTGATGTCAACAGGCCATTCTGGGCTCTGCAAGGTGATTTTTAAGCTGGTAATGTTTTCATGTGTAGCTATGTTACTGATTGTCAAGTGATAAAGAGCCCAAAGGGGCTTATTTGGTTGGTGTTTCTCTTATAAAATTGGTACCGATTTTAAATACAAGTATTTATTCCTCATTCTTCTTGCTGAATCATTTTTTAAATCTGTGACTAGAGAGCCAAAATTTTTATTTATGAAGGATTAAGAAGCTAAAGGAAAAAACATCAAAATGTCTTTCCGGCATGAGGAATTTGGAAGAATACTCCAGTAGATTTCCAAAGTTCTCTGTTCAATTTATTTTATAGACTAGCCCATAATCTAGATGTTGAACTTGTTTACTGTTTGAAAGTACAGACTTTGAGGTGCTATGATGAGAACTGGCACTTGAGATAAGGAATAAGATGTATTTATTCTATTTGGGAGGTAATTTCTGGTAGCAAGAATGAGAAATAGGAAAGGCAGAAATGGAGAAGTTTTCAAAGGCAATCAGGGTATATTACTTATTTATTTATCACTATGGACTCTGGAAGTCAGTCTTGCCAGGGTACCTCTGAGGCATCACGTAGAATGTGTCTTAGAATAGGCCCTCTGTAGTGGATTAAGAAGATGCAGAATAAATACACAATGAAATACTATTCAACTATAAAACAAAAAAAGAAGATCTCTTGCCATTTGTGGCAACATGGATGGAACTGGAGGGGATTATGCTAAGTGAAATAAGCCAGATGGAGAAAGACAAATACTGGATGATTTCACTCATCTGTGGAATATAGAGATAGAAAACAAAGGAACTGACACAACTGAACTAAAAAAATTCCCAGAAATATGACTGCAGAGTTGGGGCTGCTTGATGGGTACTGAGGGTCAGATGGGCACCCAAGGAAGGGAAGGGGTCCCAGTAGTCTATGGTAAAGGGCTGTGGGTGTCTTGGTGGTAGATATGGTATGTTGATATACATCTGAGGGGGTGTGAACCTATTCCCCTACATCAATCACAGTGTTTTAAAACAAAACTGCCTCAATGGAAAAAAATAAATAAATAACTCCCTCGCTGAAGGATACAGAAGGTAGAAAGCATTTTCTGTCAACTCTCAACCTCTGTTAATTGAGAGTTGCCTACAGGGGCATTTAATCCCTCCTAGTTCTGCCCTGTGCCTGGTCCCAGCATCTAAGGGAATTCCAGAGACAGAAAAGCAGAAGTGACTAGAGCAGGGAGGTCACTCATAGCCAGCCCAGGGACCTGACCACCACGGCTACTCTGAGGTCAGTGGTGGCATGTGACACAGCATGAAAAACATCTGCCAAAAATGAACTGTTTGACTGGTTTTACAAATGTAAGATTCATTTTTCAGGATGAATTTCTCCCTGATGAGTGTGTTTCATTCCCTTAAGTCACAGACCACCTCTAGTAGAGGCATTTGTCCAGATGAGGATGAAATGTAATCTCTCTCCAGACATAGTGCCATCTGGACCTGGGATTTACGACAATAAAGATGAGACTTGTAAAGCATAAATCCCAATGCAATGGCAAATGCACAAATATAAACATGTGTGCAAATTCAGGGCTCAAGTCTTTAATGACATCCTTTTTATACAAAAATCTGGAGGGAGTATATTAATCGTGACCTTGTGAGTGCATAAAATAGTCATTTGTAACCTATGTTTTGAAAATTGCCAAGCCTGGGGAAAAGAGAACTGGCGATTTCATCATTCTTAAATCTGGGGAAATTCTATCATAATAATACTTTAATGGCTTTAATTGACACACAATAAACTGCATATGTTTAGAGGAGACAATTCGATCAATTTTGATATATGAATGCATCTGTGAAACCATCACCCATGGTCAAGTTAATAAACAGATCCACCACCCCCAAAGATTCCTTATGCTCTTCTGTGATACTTCTACGTCCCCACTGTCCCCAGGCAAGCACTAATCTATCATGTTCTATCAGTAAGTAGCTTTGTTCACATTTTAGATAATTGTATATAAAAGGACTCATACAGTATATGCACTCTTCTCTGGCTTTTTAAAGTCAGTATAATTATTTCAACATTAATCATGTTGCCATATGTATCAATAACACTGGTCAACATTGAGATTGTTACTGACTTAAAAAAGCCCTAATCTGTAGTATCTTGGTGTGCTGAACATGAATATAATCCTGAAAATTTTTTATTAGCTCTCGTTTTGAAGATATTTCATATAATTCATTCTATATGTTTCACCACGTAAATTTATCCAGTAGGACTGCAACAACATCCTAAATTAGCCTAGAATGATGTAATATTGCATCGCATAGCATAATATCATTATGTACACATCATCCAGAGTTGATTGCATCATCAAGATTCCAACAATGGAATCTTCTAGAAGATGTCACAATTACTTTATATTGAAAGCGCCACTAGCATTTGGAGCCTTTCTTCAGAAAGGAAAGTACTCTTCTATTCTGCTCTGATATTGACAGCCTCGTGAATGCCTTAGAAATCACTCATGGCCCACATGAATGGAGACTATTTCTAGACTTTTCGAAATTGAGTCTTAAGGCTGTGCTTTTGCACAATGGAAACCATCTTCCATCTATTCCAGTAGCACATGCCGTCCACATGAAAGAGACATACGAGAACTAAAAGCAGCTACTGGATTCCACTGAGTATGACAAGTACAGCTAGCACAGCTGGCACAGCTGTGGTGATTTGAAGCTAGTTGCCCTTTTAATGGGACTGTAGCAGGGATACACAAAATACATGTGTTTCTTATGTGAGTAGGACAGCCGAGCAAGTGAATTACACCACTTGCAGAGGGAATGGACTCACAGGCAAAATGTAGCAGTTGGCAGGGCCTCCCTGGTGGCGCAGCGATTAAGCGCTGTGCTGTGGAGCTGTTGGCAGCGGCGACGCGAGTTTGATGCCTGACCAGGGAGATTCCCACATGGCGCGGCAGACCTCTCCTGCCTCGCCCGCTGCTCCCCTCAGCAGTGTATTTCTGTCGATCTGTCTGTGCTGCTCCCCACTCTGTCTCTGGTGAACCTACTCGTCACCCCATGCCTCTGGCCTGTACCCCAGCTTGTATGCATAAATAAATAAATACTTTTTAAAAACGTAACAGTTGGAGAGAAGAATATCCAGTACCCAGCTCTGGTTGAGGCTCACAAAATCTTGCTACCACCCCTTCATATCAAACTAGGTTTGATGAAGAATTTTGCGAAAGCCATGAACCAGACCTTGCCAGCTTTCTGATACCTGCATGAAAAATTTCCTCGACTCAGCAAAGCAAAGATTAAAAAGGGAGTTTTTGTGGGTCCTCAGATTTGAGAGCTCTTCAAAGATGACCGGTTCAACAATGTGCTGCAGGGTGATACGAAACAAGCATGGAATGCCTTTCACCTAGTGTCTACAAACTTTCTTGGGAATGTTAGGGCAGAAAACTATAAGAAACTAGTAGAAGACATGCTGATGTAGTATCAGAAACTTGGCTGCAATATGTCTCTAAAGATCCACTCCCTTCATTCCCATCTGGATTTCTTCCCTGAAAATTGTGGTATGGTTAGTGATGAACATGGCGAATGTTTTCATCAAGATATCGCATCAGTGGAACAAAGATACCAGGGAAAGTGGTCCACTACAATGCTGGCTGACTACTGCTGGACACTCCCCGGAGATGCTCCTGAACAGCTGTACAAGAGACAAGCGAAGAAATCTAAGTAGTCTATGACTTGATTTTTTACAGGTATTAACTGTAGGCCTATTACCATTGGCATACATTTCATGATGTAAACATCAATTTATTGCAGATCACAAAAAAAACTAAAGCCAAAAGTAGAATTTGACTGTCATATTAATGGTGAGCACATGCAAATTGATAGGAAATGACTAATTTTATTTCAGTAACATGACTTTTGTAAAAATTTGTTGACCAGTGTAATCTATCCTTTTAGATAAACCCCTAACAGGTTAATTATTTTTCATTGTATTGATACACTGCCATTTGTTTATCCATTTGCCTATTGATGGACATTTCAGTTTTCAGTAGTTACAAATAAAGCTGCTCTAAACATTCATATATAAGCCTTTGTATAGACACACACTATCACTTTCCTTGGTTAAGAGAAGAATGACTGGGTCATATGGTGGTGTGTATTTAACTTCTTAAGAAACTGTCAAATTGTAATTGTATTCCGAAATGGCTATACCATCTTGCAGTCTCACCAACAATGTATGAGAGTTCTGGATGTTTCACATCATTGCCAACACTTTGTGTGGTCAGTGATTTTACTGACTACATATAATATCGGATAATAGTGCTAGTAGAAGAACAGGTCTTTGCAGTTGTGGGTCAATTAGCATTGGCCTTCTTGAAAAATGGGTGGCTGTATCACTTATCCATTATATTCAGATATTCTTCATATGCTTTGAAGGTATCACCTCTAATCTTAACCCAATCTGGAAAAATATGGACAGCAGATTGGTGCCCTAAGGCATATTTCCTTGACATCTCTTACTTAAGTTACTAATGCAGTGGACATTCTGGTCAGATAAATCCTTTGCCACCTCTCACTTCAGCACACTCCATTTCACCTCCAGATCTTCTCTGATGCACAGAGCTGGCTGTCACACAGCATGGCAAATACACCAGGACATGCAGGACAGTGAGCACTCCAGGGCAACCCTCAGCCCTGGGATCATTGCTCCAGGAGAGCAACTATGAGAGGCACTTTGTACTTCTCTCAGAAGGTCATGGAAGAATCAGGCTCCCACTGCTCACAGTATGACCTTAATAAGATACCCTCCTGCGGCCTTTCTCTCCTCCTTTGTTTACTTCCACATTCCCTCATTGCTGCTTCCTGCAAGTATCTTCCAAATAAAACACCTACACCCAATTCCTGACCTTGGACTCTGCTTTTAGGGGGCCTCAAACTAAGGCAGTCATAGTTTCATCTCCGTATTAGAGAGAATTAAATATCATGGAGATCAAATAATTATCCTAAGTCACCGAGCTTATAAGTTGTGATGCTGGGATTTGAATACAGATCTATCTGCCCCCAGGACCTACGTTCATTCCTCATTAGGGTGAATCAATAGGAATCAGCAATATGGACTAGTAGTAAAACATAGTTATTTGGCTCTGAAAGGTACACACACCCACAGCCTCATGCAAGCACCCATGCACTAACCTCTTGGCAAGACCATATTCCTCCCTGTTCCATATTCCTCTTGTATCAGCAACCTGGATCCTGAAGAATGGTGATATTGGACACAGGGATACATGGAAATCTTCCAGCTAGTAGACATGATCTGAAACACATAACATGTTGTGGCAGGTAATTAAGAACTGGCTATTAAGAAAAAATATCTCTGTTGACTCTACCTATTTTGCACACTTGTTTCATTAGAAGGTTGATGGGTAATGTGCTAATGAAAACAACTGCTGCAAAAGACATCAAACTCAAAATGGCTCAAAGGGAAAGGGATTTGGTTCATGTAACAAGAGTCTGTGTGTAAGAGGAGTAATGAGCCAGTGGGTGATATTCATAGTCAATTGATGGTAAAAGGAAGAGCTTTCTAGACTCTAACCCCTGAAAACACCCATTTCTAAAGTCAGACAGTTGACTAAACAAACTAGGATACAGGGCACTTATGTTGTAGCACAAGTGTTAGCACGGATTCCATGAACCCTCCCCACACCCCCCAGGCAGATTACATGCAAGCATCTCTGTATGTGAATATGTGCACTTAGTGTATTACACTAAGTATCCACACATTTAATTCAATTATTGGAGGAATTTGTGGACTCCCCCACAAAAATGATTAAAGTCCATAAAATTGGAAATGCTTTATTAATCCTGAAGCCTAAGCTTTTAGAACAAATGTCATTAGCCTGTAATCCAAGGAGTCCATGAATTTGAATGGGACAAGTTATTACATCTTTATTTTCACTTCTTAGTAAGATTTTATATTTCCTTTCATTGTGAATATAGATAACAACCCATCCATGGTTGTATTAGCAGTATCTGTAACTTCATCACATTTGAAAAAACCCATTTTCACATTTTCAAATCACAATAGAGTTTCTATAAACATGAGATATTGTTTACACTTGCCACCACTTTGAAATTAGAGTAATTATCAGATCTGTTGCTAGATCTTTTTAAGTTCATTAATAAGTAAAAAAAAAATGTACCCTATCACATTTTAAAATATTTTAATAAAAGTGTATTTAAATATAATTAGCTTTTTTTGTAGTCCTCTGGTACTTTATATCTTTATATATATTTTTTCTTTTTGCATACAAGCTGGGGTGAAGGCCAGAGGTGTGGGGTGGTGAGAAGGTTCATCAGAGACAGAGTGGGGAGCAGCACAGGCAGGTTGACAGAAATACACTGCTGAGGGGAGCAGCAGGCAAGGCAGGAGAGGTCTGCCACGCCATGTGGGAATCTCACCCGGCTGGGCATTGAACTCGCGCAGCAGCCGCCGACAGCTCCATAGCTCCATAGCTCCACAGCGCAGCACCTAACCACTGTGCCACCAGGGAGGCCCTGTACTTTATATCTTTAAAAACACCATTTCAAGGTGAAATCTACTGACATCAGCAGATATTCAAAGGAATCTATTTGGTTGAAAACCATATATAAAGGTTGAAAAGGTTGAAAGGTGGAAAACCCACATCTTAGCCACTGTCTACTATGTTGTTACATGGTGATAGACTTCTGGTACAAAATCTTGCCAGTTCATATGGAGATACAGTTTTCTCTTCCCAAGAGGTTCTACTTAGATAATGTTAAATCTAGCACCCCTCTCGGCCCCTAACCCAGAAGCAGATTTTCCCAGTGTGCTGTCTGTTTGATGGGTTCAGTCCTGGTGAGTCTTTCTTAGTGTGGAGTTTAATATTCCTGCATAAAGGCAAGGTTTAAATGCATTTTGAAGCTGTTCCAGGAACAGCTTCAGGAAGAGTATCTCATGGGTTTAGAACCTAATTAAATTATGAGAAATGTTGCAACGTCTGCTGTCATTTGCAATGTAGTGCTGGGAAGAACCCTCCTTTATCAGGATTTCTGTGCCTCTTTTGGAATTATTTCTCCCCAATAGGTTTAAAATTCGCTTCTTCATCCACATACTTGTTTTTAAGGGGTGGGAAAGCTGAGCACAATCTTCAGCAACAGCTTCACCTCCTCAAAATTGAAGTTTAGATCCACACAAGGTCTTGATCAAGTTCTTGGCCAGCAGTTGGCATATAATTGGGTGGACAGATGAGCAAAGTCTGTGGCTAAACGAATAGTTTGCGAGTTACATGCTGTTTGAATTGATGCCAGAGAAATATATCAGAATACACTACTGCAAGGGAAGAACTTTAAAACTTTAAATGTAATTAATAAGACATTTGGCTTTTATTCAATGTGTAGAGAAAACTGTCAGTCGTGTAGACAGAAAGTTGATGATGACTCATTGCCACTGCCCCTGTCTGTGTAGGATAATGTTGTTACGGTACTTGTAACCTACTTATAACTTTACATTTCCAAGCTGCCTGTAAACATGTCTTTTTTTGTCACAACTGTGTATATTTATGCTAGAGGGAAGGAGGACTAAGTAGACAACAGCATGCTCCAGGTACTTCAAAAAAGCAGCTTAGGCAAAGGAAGATCTCAGGGTTTATTAGGGCATTTTAGAGTGCAATAAAGTGTATCTATACTTGTGTGAGATGGTTTTGCCTTAATATTATCTCCCATTGCCTGAAATGGTGGACATGTCTTTCAGCCTGGGCTCACCAAGCACTGGAGCAATGTGACAAGGACTCAGCTTCCCTCTTTTCATTCAGGCTTCCTCTTCAGTGATGTGTTTGTCCTGGGATGGTGCAGTGGCTCTGGGCATGCAGGAAACACTGGCTTCATTGATGTGATGCTGATGGAAACATAGAGTGGTCCCAGTTGGCTTGTCATGGAACATGTGCTCATTCCTGTACCAATAGCTGCGGGAGGGAATAGAATAAGGAGGATTAGTTCAATATAATTAGGGTTCATGTGAGGTCATACACACAGAGAGAGTGAAGTCATTCCCTTCTAAAATCTCAGGACTTTTCTACAAGGGCTTCTAGGGCCTATCAGTTTAACACAAGTCTGCTGAAAATTTTGTTTGCTACAATCAGTCTCCTCTTTAGGAACTCCACAGACCAATGAGAGACCCAAATCAATCTTGCTCTCTAATCCCTGTGGATACAGGATAAATACTACAGGTTAAATGTGTAGCTTTAGTTGTTCTTAGTGGTATAAACCACAAGAACAAACAGAGCAGTTGTCATAGTCCCTCCCTAAACCTGTTGCTAGCTGATATGAAAATCCCAAAACCAGTCAGCAATTTCAATGCCTGAACAATGAATTCCCCAGCAAGACAGGGATTTCTTTCAGGGTTAACGAGCAGAAGGGATTCTTAAATTTAATTAGATAAATTTAGCTTCATGTTTCCACACACATGTACACCATGTCAGGTAACAAAATATCAGTGTCAGTCGTGTATGCTTTATATTTGATGGTACAATATCCCAAGTTAATAAAACAGAAGTTTCCTGTTATTTAAATCAACCATTGCTTGATTTTTTTTTTTTTTTTTTAGAAATTAGAAAAGTACATTTTGGTTTAATAAAGATACATTCTTTTGGACAAGCTTGAGTGATTTTGATTCAATAACTGTATTTGTAAAACCTATAAATTAAACCATAGAATACACAGACTGGCAAGCCAGATTTGCACCCCTTTCTAGTTCCATACAGTGCTAGAAACAAAGTGGATCAGGAGGTGCCAGTTAGTCTTGCACCACCAACGTCACTGCTTACTGCATTGCTAGTAGTGTCAGCTGTTAAGGTTCCCATAGTGTCCATGATGTGTAGCAAAAAGAACAAGAAAGGCCACCAGGAGAATCACATTCAGAGAAAGCTTGGATAATTTAAGTGTCTACTTTGTTTTCATGTTGTGTTTATTGAGGTAACATTGGGTTACAACAAGTATATGATTTAGGGGTATAAGTTCACACCTCCCCAAATGAATGTCACCACAGCACATCCACTACCAAAGCACCAATAATCTTTCACCACAGTCCACTGGAACCCCTTCCGCACTTATAACCCACCCAGCCCCCAACTCTTCCCTTCTGGTAGCCTCAGTTCTGTAGATTTCTAGGGCTTGCTTTGGTTTGGCTTTGTCTGTTCCTTTGTTTTGTTCCTTTATGTAAGTGCGGTCATCTGGTATTTGTCTTTCTTCTTCTAACTACTTCATTTAGCATAATTTCCTCTAGTTCCAGGCAGGTTGTCACAAATGGCAAGACTTCATTCTCATTTAGCTGAGTAGTATTCCATGATGTCTATATCACATCATCTTTGTCCACTCACCCATTGTGGGGCATGTAGGCCATCTCCATAACGTGGCTATTGTGCGTGGTGCTGCAATGAACTTGGGGGTGCAACGAACAAAGGGGTAGCCTTTGCATTAATGCCTTTGAATTCTTCAGATAGATACCATGTCTCTGTTTAAGGCTGCTTATAACATTCATTTTATCATTTATGTTATCATTTTAACCAGTGCATATGAAGAGATATGAAAAGCCAGAGCCATTTCTAGGAAAGAATCACAGCTCATAGGCGTCAGTCTGAGGAACATGGTTTGCAGGCTTTATATCACCAGGGTTTTCTGAGAGAACATAGAGACTTCCTGCATATTTTTTCTTCTCTTATTTATGGTGTTATAGACATCAATAGACAGTGTTGGTTGTCCCTGATTTCTAAGCTCCGGCTGAAAGGAGGGCAGTGTCTGCCGATACAGCCATTCATACAGTGGAACTCACTTGTTGCGTTGCTGAGTGGAGACATGAGTTCTCTGGAAATATGGTATGTCAGTAAGAGCCACATCCAGTGGGGCAGGAATGTCCCCATTGCTTGTGCTTACTTCGAGGAAACCAGAGAGTTCCTGTTCTCTTCTGCTAGTGCTGGGGATGTGGCGAGGTGTGAAGATTGAAAGAAGTTCTGACTTCAATGAAGTGATGCGTGGCAATTAGTCATCTCAAAACCCATAGTTTAAAGATGAATCATCCATCACCTTCTTCCTCCTTAGCCAGGCCCGTAAGTGCACAATCATGCTGTAAAAGGGGATGGCAATCCACAGTCTGTGAACTGAACCTGGCCCACTGCCTATTTTGATAAAACCAACTTTCATTGAAACTCAACTATGCTCTTTATTTAGGTCTGGTCTAGCGCTGCTGTTGCACTACAACAGAGAATTCAGTAGTTGTGACTGAGGCCAAATGGCACACATCACCCAAGATAGCTGATGCTTTATAGAAAATGTTTGCCAACTTCTGCTTTAGTATATGTCGCTAAAGAAAAAGAAAAACATATTTTAATTTCTTAGAGTAAAATGTCAAGAGAAATTGTCCCAATAAATTGAGAAATAATCATAAGTGTGTTATTGATACTTTTAGCAATGCTTACTTAGGACTGTGATTCATTCACCAAGACCTTGCCCAACTTACCATCTACCCTACACTCCTTTCTACTTGTGGGCCTCCTTGATTGGTTAGTGTTCTAATCCAAAACTAGCATCTCAAAACTGTCAGAATCTCTCAGAATTGGATCAAATCAGGATTGCATGGCCCACTTCCAGATTCTCATTCAGGAAATCTGGCTTCCAGGTCAGACAGCGAGCATTTCTAATGAGGTCTTAGATGTTGCTGCTAAGGTTGCTGGTACCTGGGCCACACTTGAAGCAGCAAGGTGTTAGCCTTCCCACAGCACATGTGTGTGTTTATACTGCCATGTCTTTTGACTTTACAATTCCATCTGCGTAGATATCTTTCCCTGGTATTTGGGGAAATTTCTAATCATCTTTTTTGACCAACTTTAGTGTTATCTCCTCTGTAATGCTTCCTCTGCCCTATCTTTTACCCTTTAAGAATCAGTCCTTCTTTATTAGCTTTATCCCTCATTCCTTTCATCTAAACACAACTGAGCAGCTTTTCTCACTGGGCTACAGTTTGACTTTATGCACCTGTATTTCCCACTAGACTGTGAGTTCACTGAGATCTATTCATTCACATCTATTCATTTTCTAAAGCCACACATCCTTCTTGCTATGAGTTTTGGATATGAAGACAATTATTAAATATTTGTTTTGATGAATTATCTCTCCTATTTCTTCCTTAGGTTAAACTATAATTGCATTGGAACTTCATACTAGAGGCTTTATTCATTTTTTTCCCTCTTAAAATTATGTACCAGATGGCACAGGAAGGCTTCAGTTGAATTCTCTCGGGGCAGTTGGGGTTTTAGATAGCTGCTGTGCACAACAAGGATCTCAAGGAGCATTAGCACAGTCGAACAATTACACCCCCTTTAAAAACCACTGTCCTCGGAGACTCCCAGCATGACAGAATCATTAGCGACAAAACATCATCAACACATTTTCCAAATAGGAAGGATGTAACCTGTGTGTAATGGAAGGAAATTGGACCAGTGAGACTGCTTACCCCACTTACCTAAGCTTCATTTCAAGTTGGGACCCATCAAAGCCTATAAATTAACTTGAGATTCATGAGGAGTTAAAAAAAATAAGGGATGTCTCAGGGGTGGTAAAGTATCTGATTTGCTACTGCTGCATCCTACTACTCATGCTCCATAGGGGGAATCTCAGCTCACCACGATAAAGAAGAAGGATGGCCCCCTCAAAGAGTTCATTTGTTTGGCTGAAATCTCTCATTCGAGTATTAGCATTTCCAGACAGAAGCGGAGAAGGGTTATAGGAAACTGGGGGACAATCACACATATTAGTTTTATATAATCATTTACTCTTTCTTCTAAAGGATCAGCTATAACATTCTGTAAGTCCGTGCTTTTGTGAGAACACCTGCCCAAGACTGATGACTTCACATTTACCAGCAAGGATCTATTGAAATGGATACTGTCATGTAATTATTCCCCATGACCAAGAGCAAGTATTCTACTCCTTTTTGCCCAAATGACTCCTTTTGCCAAATCTACTCCTTTTGTCCCAGGGGTTTGAGTAAGGAGTTAGTACAGTTACCTACGCCAACTTACAGAGTGAGTGGCTAACAGATGAGCAGGGATTTAACCCCCTCGCCACCCCCCCATCCCTTTTATTGAGTTTGCTTCATGCAGATTCTCCTGCATTCCATACTCAGATCCCTCAACCTCTTAAATAATTTAAATTCCATACATTGTTGTTCACTCTTTGTGCCATAAAGTCCTATGTACGTTAAGAAATGCATAGTATCATGTCTCTACTACCATAATATAATAAAAATAGTTTTATTTCCCTAAAAAACACACCTTGTGCTTCACCTATTCAACCTCCCCCCTAGCACTCACTGACCTGTTTACATTGCTTATAGTTTTGCCTTTTTAATAGTTTCACATAACTGAAAGCATAAAGTATGTTACCTTTTGAGAATGGTTTCTTTAACTTAGCAATATATATTTAACATCATCTATGTCTTTGTCAGGCTTTGATAGATGCTTTCTTTTTATCATTGAATAGGCTTTCATTGTAAGACTAGACTACTGTTTGTTTATGGAGTCACATGTTGAAGAACATGTTGGGTGCTTCCAAATTTGAGTGATTATAAATAAAACTACTATGAACATTACATGAAGATTGTGTATGTATGTAAATTTTCAAATCGTCAAATACTTAGGACTGTGGTTGCAGGCTCATACAAAAGACTATGTTGAGCATTGTTACTCAGCAGGTGGGGGAGCAGGGGGTAGGGGAGGGTAAGGGCACAAAATGGTGTAGAAATGAACACAAGGGAGCATGGAGATGGATCACGGGTGAATTGGTGGTGGGCTACCCAAGGGGAATACAAAATGTAAAAGACATAAGTAACAATAAAAATATATATATTAAAAAAAAAAAAAGAAGAAGCTGCCAAATAATCTTCCAGAGTGGTGGTGGAATCACCTTGCATTCCCACCAGCAGTGAATGAGAGTACTGTTCCTCCCCATCACTTACAGGACTTGGAGTAGACTGTTTTTTATTATTAACTTCTAGCCATTCTAATACATAGTGGTAAAATTGATAATTTTTTATGCCTGTTTAGATGTTTTCATTTATGCTTTTCAAAAATTCATTTGAGTTTCTTTAAACAGTTCTCCTAAGTGTATATATAAAGATTTCTTGATGGAAGCAGGAGCAACAAAGTGATGTAGTAGAGCTTTGGTCCCTGTCTTAACAGTGTGGTCATCACCTGGGAGTGATGTAGAATCTTGGGCCTTACCACAGACAGGCTAAATCAGGTTCTGCGAGGCTCTAACAAGAATCCTCCCCCTGCCCGCCCCCCCTCCCAGTGAGTGAGTTCATGTTTGCGAGGCCTGGCTTTAGCATCGTATAGCGCTGATTCATAGAGTTCGATGGGCCCCTGCTGGCTGGCAGGTGAGGAAACTTTCCTGAAGCTTTACGTGCTGTGTGTGGTTGCGGGTCCCACAGCAATACTATGTTACTAATTCTTCTGAATCTTTCTTAAAGGAGGTGACAATTTGCCCAAAGTTATACAATTTATTACACATAAAGGGAAAAAATAAGCTAAGGTTTATTGCCCATTATACAGCAACATAAAATAAGATGAATCTAAAATCATATGTCACTGAGAAAACTATATTTACATTACACAAACTCAAAGAAAACATACAAAGTCCAACACTACGCAAAGTGAGGCAAGCCTGCAGTGCCTCCTCGCTGAGTCTTCCCTGAGCAGAACTGTTTCCTGTCACATTAATGTAAAGCACCTAGGTCTCTATTTGGCTTCCAGAAAAAGCTAAAAATAACAATTTTTTATTTACCAATACCAGCCAAGCAGCTGTGAACTCTTAATCTTACAATAGCACTTAATCACCAGCCCAATAGAACATAAATAACCCTGGGGCCAGGTATTGATGCAAACATTCTAATGTGGGAATTGCAGCACAGTAATCCAAACCCATAGCTGCCACCAGAGGAGGGGGGAGTAAAATGCCCCCTTCCTTGGCTGGGAATACATACCCTCAGAAATCCGGTTCTCTCAGACCCAACTCCCATGTCTTGATAAGCTTTACGGTACAACACCCAGGGAGCACGCAACAATCTGCAGCGGGGTTGCCCTCCATGACACCTCGAGTTCATTCAATATTGTACAACATTTGACTCTTAGAAGCCTTAGCTCCTTGCTACTCAAAGTGTAGTTCACAAACCAGTCATTTGGAAGCTTATTAGAAATGCAAATTTTTAGGCGATGCAAGCTCTGCTGAATCAGAATGCACATTTTAAACAAAATACCTAACAAAACCCTACTATGGATGGACATGTAATACAGGGACAAGCGTCCAAGCGATGTTTTGAGAGCGAGTAACTTCTATTTCTACCCTGTAAGACTTATATCTGAGAGTCATTGACAAAGATATCGAGCGACATATGAAGTGCCACTTCCAAAACCAAGGGAGATACATGTATTGCAAATGGGAACATAATTCAATTGGTAACAGGAAGATGACTCTTGGAATTCAAAGATTTGAGCGCACTGCTGAGCTTCAGTTTCTTCATTTGTAAAATCGAGCTAGTAGTGACCTCACTGGATTGCACAAAGGAATAAATGCCAAGATGCCAAGAACATAGCATAGTGTCTCTCACATGTTAAGTGCTGAATAAGTATTACTTACTGTAAGTTTCGTTATTGCATGAAATATCTCTTCTCCAAGAATGAAACAATGGCTCGTAGTTTCATAATGTCTTTTATCCTCTTATGAAATTTTATTTATCTAAATAAAGAATGTATTATGGTGTAAGACCTATTCTCCCTTCCTCCCACACACATTTTTTCCTTTGAGGTTGTTTTACAATGGATTTTTGGGGATTGAGAATAAACGGCAAGTAATTCATTTTGTAGTTAACAAAAACTTGGGGTGTTAATGCAAAGACTAACTGTGGCACAGAAAAGGGTGTCCAGTGTCCAGGACTCATTAGAGGAGGACACCCACACTTGCCCGTGTGCTCTCTAGGCTTTTTTCTGGCAGTTATTGCTACTTTGTGCTCCTGAGTTCTTAGAAGGATTCTGTTACACGCCCAAATTACACTTAAGCCCTCCCGAAACACTTTAGAAACTGCTACAGAACTGTACTGGGGAATTATTAGACGTTCTCCCTACCATTCTCCACTTCAACCAGCACTCTTATCAGTCTGTGTTAGGCTATTTTAATGCTAGTTTGAAATGTCTACTGAACCACCTGTTTGCTTGGTTGCTTTTTTTTTTCTTTAAGGATGCATTTAATGCTTTGGTGTTCGACAAACTAAATTTAAAGTTCAGTTTCTCTATGACTAATTATTTTATTGGGGCGTGAGTTAAACTGATAAATCTCATTTTCTTCATCTATTAATGGTAAGGCATCTGTTCACAGGCTATTAGAAGGAAAAACTGAGATTTAATGATCAGGCCTCATTCATAGGAAATGCTCAATAAAGCGGCACTTTGTTATGAAGATTTGATTCCTCTCTAAGGATCTGCCTTCCGGGTCACCCTCCAAGAATTCGGGACATGAGTTCCCTGAGCCAATGATGCCTAATCTTCAAATCTGAGACTGGTCACAAGGACACAGCCCCTGGTCCTGGCTGAAGGGCTTCTGTGCTGTGCTAAGTTGGGGACAGGTGTTTGAAGTGTGCATGAGGGGGAACCCTAAAGAATGTTTACAAAAAAATTGATCTAGAGGAAAAAATAAGGACTGATCACTATCACTGATTTTAAAGTGGCAATTTTAGCACTAAACATTAAAAGATAATCTTCCACATTTGTAGACAAACGTAAGTTGAGCAAAGCTTTAGTTACTAGCATATTTCAGAAAGAAAGGTCAAGCAGTTGAGCCAGTAAGCACAACCTTCATTTAATGGCGCAGTCTAAGGAGTAAATATTTCCAACAGAAGGGAGCCCTGGCTTTTGATGGAGCAGCTTTGGAGTGGATGGTCCATTGTGAAGTATAACATAATTAGGAATATATATTTGGTCTTTGCCCCCAACTTTCCTGACATAGCTCTTAAAACCCTAGGAATAGCTTAAGTTGTAGTGGTCTTTTTGTATATCCAAGAATGACTGGAGGCTGTGGTTTCTGGATAGCCTCAGGGTGGGGACTGGTTACTTGGGGAACCAATCACCTGGTCATTGGATTGGAACCTGAAGCACCTTTTCCCAGCCTACCCCTTCTCTCATATCCAGTCACCAGGAGAGGGGCTGGAGATTGAGTTCAACCCAAATAAAAAGCCTCCATTAACAAACAGAAACCAAGTTTAAGGGGTTAGGAGTGCTTTCTGGTTGGCAAAGACTTGGAGATTCCGGAGAGAGCATGGGAGCTTTATCCTTTCCTACAAACCATGCCAAGGGCATCATTTCCATCTCATCTACTCCTGAGTTGTATCTTTTTTTTATAATAAACTAGTAATTTAGGAAGAAAAGTGTTTTCTTGAGTTCTGTGACCCATTCTAACAAATTAGAGCACCCCCAATTTGTACAGAAGTTGGACAGAAGTTGGGGTAGCCTGAGGACTTGCTGCTTGAGATTGGTTTTTGAGTCTGTGGGGAGAGCAGAAATGTTGGACCAAACCCTATACCTGTTAAGTCTGACACTAACACTAACTCAAGGAAAATAGTGTGAGAATTATATTGAATTGGACAAGGTGGTATTGTAACCGGGCTGAATCCAAAGCCCAGTAAAGGTGGTGCCCCCTGGAGGGGGTTTACTGATGAGAATGAATGGCCCCAGGGAAAAATGCTAAGTTTGCAGTTTGGGGTGGAGATTCTAATGAGAAATAAAAGGGACTGAAGGAGAAGGGGGAGTGAGTCACCAGGACGTAGGAATGGAAGAGGCAGTCGCCATGATGGAGAAACAGAAGTAGTAGTCACCATGCTGAAGGAATAGAGGAATCAGTCGCCATGATGTAGGAAAAGAAGAGGCAGGAAAATGTAGCAGCCAAGATTGAGAGTTTAGAAATCAGACGCCAGAAGTTTTGAGCTGCCAGGATATAGAGTTTGGGATTGTGCATTTTTGGAATCTTCAGTGACTTTGGGGCCAGTGACTTTGGAGGCTTTGCAAGTAGCCGAGTGAGGGAAACTGCTCCCAGTTTTGTCTTTACTACAGCCAAAGGAAGAAGGTAGAGGCCCGAAGCGGGTGCCTTCCTAAAACGCATGAGTGCAGTCTGTTGGGCCGTCTGGCTGCTGTAGTTGCTGTTTGCAGTGTTGTTGGCCTGGTGCTGTGCTGCGGCACCATGGCAGTTCCAGGAGCATCTCCAGCTGTGTTCTGTGTCGTCCTCATGAGTTGGAACCTAGCCTACATGTCTGATTGTTGTGCGTCTGCAGAAGCAGGAAGATGCCATTTTGGAAACGTGGCCTATTGTTTGGAAGAGAAGCTCCACATCAGCAGTGGTGGTAAGACGCCACCTGTGTTACTTTTCTGGGACTTACAGGACTGGAGATTGCTTTAAGTAAGGTAAATGGTCATATGCTGACTTTAGTAATTCTTTGCTTTTCCCTGCTGTTAAATAAATCCCATTGTTATTGTTTCCTAAGCCTGAGTAGTCTTGCAATTGTGTGCACAGGTGAAGAACTAAGATAGTGACTGGTAAGCAATTTGGGCACTGCTTTTGGTCAATTTTAAAGCCCCATTTTCCCAGTATCAGTTTCTCTAGAGAATAGGAGCACTGCTTGGTATGGAAAAAAATCCCCATACATTTGAAAGTATAGAGGTAGTCTGTGGTTAGAGAGAACAAAGAAAATATGAGTTTTCTTTTAGTTGTTGTCAATGTTCAGAGGAAATAGAGAATAAATTTCTTTCTATGCAAGAAGGCAGCGTCTACTTTTGATGGCAGATCAGGGAAAAGGCACAAGATTGTCCTCCAACACATGCTGGGTAGCAGTAGTCAGCTGGGCTTTCTTGCTAACTGGTTGATATCCTGAAATTCAACCTTATGTCTTGACTTTACCTTATACAAGCTACTTTGGCAGAGATACAACAGCAGCCCAGGCTTGGTGAGAGAGGATCTCTGACAACCCACTCATCCTTACTCATGTCCGTTCAGAAGGAACACATCTGAGTACCCTACCTTGGTGCTAAGAGATTGAGAATCAAAGGAAGCAGCAACACCTCCCTTGTCCATACATACCAGAACTGATCAGGCTTTTTGTTTTAAGAGTCTGCTCTTGCCTAACTGCTTGATCAGGAATAATTTGGGAGAAGAGGAGAGATAATTTTCTAAAGGAAACTGGGCCTTTCTATTACTTCCTAACTAATATGGATTATGGTTGTCACTTTGAGAAAATCAAGGCCATGGTGTCACAAGTCTGCTTCCACAGTGACATGGGGGGTGGTGGTGCTCAATTAGCTAATACACCTATGACTGACTAATCAGTGAAGCCAGCCCTCAGAATGACTTCTCAATTATGGTGATGCATGTCCAAAATCTCCTGGGGAAAGATCTGTATTTTCTGCCTGACTTTCAAATTTCCTGGTCATCAAGTGAAGGACCCACTTTCTTATTCTCCTGGTCATTTGCTTTTTTCTACTGGAATAATTGGTTTGTTTGAAATAAAATAACAGGAGGAATTAGAGTAGTGGCTTCCTGGTGACCAAATAACTATTCTGTGAGTTGACATTATTCTGTGTCTCAGCATATTTTTAAGGTTATTTTCTTTTCAGCACATAGAGTAGTTATACCTTGGGAACCACTTGATATTCTGAAAATAAATGAATAAAACACTACTACCCATGCCTAGGAGCCAAAATATTCATTATTTAAATGGAATTCTTCCCTAGAATAACATTGGCAGTTATGGGAGTTTGTCCATGTTGCTGTGCTGATTAGAATCCAGGAGTCATGACCTACTATTCCAAATTCTACAGGTTGTCATCTTGTAAACACTATGAACCAGTTGATGGGCAACTCTGTCAATGTCCATTCCAATACCACTGACCAGTGAAATAAGGCAGGTCCTTCTGAGTATGTCAGTCTCTACTGAACTGGGTAACCCAGGGTTGTCGGTTTTCTTGTCTTTGACTATAGTCTCTTAAAATTATTCTACCATCCTCTCTTTATCACCATTGAGCTTGGAACTGAATTTTCATTCCAGTTATGTCATATGTGTGATAGTAAACAAATAGCCTCACTTCCTCTAACATATAACTTCTTTAACATTCCAACTTCTTCAAACATTTTACTCCTGTGTAAAATAAGGGATAGCAGATTATTTAAAGAGATGGCTGCCAATAATTTCATCAATCACTGGAAAAACTCTCCATTCTCTGAACCAGAAAGTGGAATCTATTTCTTCTCCCCTTGAATATGGCCTTTGAATTGCTTGTCCACCAAGAGAAGTGGCTGTGTCAGTTCCAGCCCAGTTTCTTGCATTTGCTCTCTTAGAACCCAGGCTAACATGTTGGAGTGGCTGTGGTGGGGGAAAGAGAACCTGTGGAGGGGAACCAAAACTCCCGGCTGAGACCTATGACCAAACCCCTATTCAAAAACACTATTCACTCCTATTTGGTTTCCATATAGTCCTGTTATAAGTGAAACCATTCGATATTTTTCTTTTTCTTTCTGGCTTATTTCGCTGAGTATGATTCCCTCTAATTCCATCCATGTCGCTGCAAATTGCATGTGGTTATCTTCTTTGAATGCTGAATAGTATTCCATTGCGTATATGTACCACACCTTCTTGATCCAGTCATCTATTTTTGGACATCTGGGTTGCTTCCATACCTTTGCTATTGTGAATAGTGCCACAATGAACATACGGGTGCATGTATCCTTTTGGATTAGTGTTTTTGTGTCCTTTGGGTAAATTCCCAAAAGTGGTATTGCTGGGTCATATGGGAGCTCCATGTTTAGCAGTTTGAGGAATCGCCATACAGCTTTCCATAGTGGTTGGACCAGTTCACATTCCCACCAGCAGTGTAGAAGAGTTCCTTTTTCTCCACATCCTTTCCAGCATTTGTTGTTGCCTGTATTTTT
>PVIJ01003296.1:0-98419 GCA_004024925.1 Scalopus aquaticus
AAGAGAGGAGAATACAGGGGACCATGGAGATGGATCACGGGTGAATTGGTGGTGGGCTGCCCAAGGGGAATACAAAATGTAAAAGACATAAATAACAACAACAACAACAAAAAAAAACCAAAAAAAAACAGGTGATAAAATAACCCCACATACTATCTCATCTACACTCATCACATGTATTTACTGTTCACATTTCCCCCTGGAGAGAAATATTTTCACACTTAGCCTCTTGGAAGCATGTAGATTTTGGAGCATGACTGATTTCTCCATTATGTTAAATAGTGTACAAAGATAATTTAGCTTATCATTGTCTCTGGACATCTGCATTATGGATTTCTCTAATTCGGTGCTGTTCTTAGGGCCTCTGAAATGGGTGGAGGATGATCTTTCCTACATTCCGGCCTATTCCTATTGTCTTCTTTCTTCCTCTCATGTTTATTCCCCCACTTGAAGTTTCTGCTTTTTGACTGTCTTATCACCCATTCCACTCCTATCTTATTTTTCTGGGTTTTTTTTTTTTTTCATTTTTCTACAATTTCACTTGCATTGAATTTGACTTTTGTTTAGTGATGCTGAATTTTCCTTCAACTTAACTGGTGGTCACATTTCATTTATTTTATTTTTGTATTTAACTCTTTTTACAATTTTACTTTCTAGAGAAATTCTACCTTGAGCAACTTGAGAACCAAGAATAGAACATTTCCAGTTTGGAAATACTCGAACTTGGGCTTTTAAAAAATGTAATACTTGAAGTTGAAAATATAAATCTTGACTATCAGAACCTTATTGAGTATGTGGTTACCAAGTATATATGATTGCATTACTTATAAATTAAATGTTCTTAACTGGGAACACATGGTCAGGCCTCTACTAACTTTAACAGACCACTTTACTTGTTTCTGTGTGACTCAAATAATGAATGCCCTTTGTTGAATATTTCAAATTTGCTATTTTAAGGAGGTCCATTTCTGAGATCAGTTTTAAAAGTTCTATTTAAAGGCTGTCTGCATGGCCCCATTTAAGAAAATAGGCTATGCAAATTCAGCCTGGTTACAAGATTCAGGATTACAGAAATTTAAAGTGCATTTCAGGACCTTTGTTACCACAGATCTTAGATTTTGCTCAAACAAAGTGAATTCTAGAATTTTAGATTTTAGATAAGAAAATTCCACTTGCAGGACCAATGGGTCACCTTTAATTCTGAGACCCTAAGTAGCCAGGCTTTTATTTATTTCCATGCTCAGAAATGTATTCTGTAGCCTTGACATACTTTTATTTCTGTATTAGTTTATTTCCTATTGCCATGATTCTTTCTTCTATCAATTTCTTTTTTCTTTTTTTTTTTTGCTTGTAAGGGGGTAAAGTGTTTAGTCCAGAGTTTCTGCTGACCTATAATGTTCTTGACTCTGGAGCCCCAGTGCTTATTTGGAGGCCACAAAGAAAACATTTTGCCTAGAAGAAACATGCTTTGTTTATTTGCATCTTATTTGTGAGCGAGGTCACTCCTTTACAATAACTGGCTTAGATGGAAAAATTCAGTCCATTTTTAGTGCTAGTTTCAGGAATAAAAAATCCAGTAATGTGGTGTTGCCCATTTTTTCCCTACAGCATTACAGTCTGGAAAGTAAGGACCTTTTTGGAATCTAAAAATCTAACATTTTCCTTTACCAGAAAGATTGGTGAAGTTAAAAATAATCATCAATTATTTGCTGTGCAGAGTCAGAAACCATTTATTTTCATTTGGAGTTTCTAGCAGAGGTGCACAACTACTTTTATGCCATTGACTAAAGGAAAGGTCCATTTCTGTTCGGGAAAGCCATCCTTTTGACCTAATGCACAGCTTTGTAACATGGAGACCTGAGGGAGGAAGGGGACAACCACCTTGCCAGCCAGAAGAGTCAAATCAAACCTGGGGATCAGTGGGATCAGATGTTGTCACTCAATCTTTCTTATATCCTATTTATTTTAGTTTGAACTGTTAATTCAGGCAAAACACCCATAATCATGTACCAAGTCTGTCTGCTTGTTGATGACCAACTGGTGTCATCTTATTAGATAGTGAGACCACTGTCTAATATGATGTGTTTATTTATTTATTATTATTTTTAAAGATTTATTTATTTGTGCATACAAGCTGGGGTACAGGCCAGAGGTGTGGGGCGGCGAGAGGGCCCACCAGAGCCAGAGTGGGGAGCAGAACAAGCAGATCAGAAATATACTGCTGAGGGGAGCAGCGGGTGAGGCAGGGGAGGTCTGCCGTGCCACGTGGGACTCTCTCTGGCTGGGCATTGAACTCGCATCGCTGCTGCCAACAGCTCCACAGCGCAGTGCCCAACTGCTGCGCCACCAGGGAGGCCCTGGCAATTGATTTTTTACAATGGTATTCTGAGATCATGGTTCTGGTATAAATTTCACTTAGTATACCTTTAAAATTTGTAAAATTTGTAGTGATGTACGTTTCTCATTCCTTCATGCTAGTGATATGTCTCATCTTAATTTTGTTCCTAATAAGCCTGATTAGAGATACATCAAATTTACTGATCATATCAAGGAACTTGCTTTTAGTTTCATTGATTTTTCCCTTTTGTTTACTGCTCTTTAGTTCATTGATTTTTGCTTTGAACTCTATTATTTTCTTCCTTTTGCTTTCTTTATTTTTAATTTTCTCTCCTTCTAGTTTCTCAAAGTGGAAACTAAAGTCACTGATTTTCTATCTTCTTTTTTGCCTTAGGTGTTTAGTGCTGTAAATTTCTCCTATAAATGTGCCATCCTACAAATTGTGATATGTTGTATTTTCATTTACTTCAAAGTATTTTCTAAATTTGCCTCATGTTTTCATTAACTAATATTTATTTAGTAGCAAAATATATACTTTATAAATATTTAGGGATTTTTCCAGAGCTCTATCTATCTTTTGATTTTTTAAATTTAATTGCATATGGTCAGACAATATACTTGTGGGTTTCCCTGGTGGCATAATGAGTTAAGCACAGCGCTGTGGAACTGTTGGCGGCTGCTTCACGAGTTCAATGACTGGCCGGAGAGATTCCCACATGGAGCAGCAGACCTCTCCTGTCTCACCCTGCTGCTCCCCTCAGTAGTGTATTTTGGTCGACCTGCCTCTTCTGCTCCCCACTCTGTCTCTGGTGAACCCTCTCACCACCCCACACCTCTGGCTTGCACCCCAGCTTGTATGCAAAAATAAATATTTAAAAAAAAAAGAATATACTTTGTATGACTTGAATCACTTTCAATATACTGAGACTTACTCTATGCACAAAAATAGTGTCTGTTTTGGTAAATGTATCATGCACACTTATGAACAATGTATATTTTGTTGTTATTCGGTAGAGTGTTCTATAAATTTTAATCTGGCCAAGTTGTTTAATATGTGTAGTTTAAGTCTACTCTAGGCTGGGTGATTTTCTGTGTATTTATTTCTTCTACTCATTATTACGAATGGGATACTAAAATAGCCAACTTTAATTTTGAATTGTTTTGTTTCCTGTTTTTATCTCGTTTAGCTTCATGCATTTGATGATCTATCATTGGACTATAAGTATTTAGGGTTGTCGTATTGTCTTCATTAATTGATCCATTTATTATTATGAAATTATCTTGTTTATCCTTGGTAATATTCTTTGCTGTGAAATCTGTTTTCTCTGATAATAATATAGGTTTTTTTGTTACCATGTTGTATCTTCTTGAGTTACCATGTATATCTTTTTCCATCCTTTTACTTTGAACCTGTTAGAATTTTGTATTTAAAGTCTGTTTCTTGTAAGCAAATATTACTGTTTTACTCTTTTACCAATCTGACGATCTTTACCTTTTAATTAGGTGTTAGAACATTAACATTTAAGGTACTTATTGCTGTCTTTAGGTTTAAATCCATAGTCTTACTGTCTGCTTTCTACTTCCGCCATTTGTTTTCTTACTTTTTGGGTTTTTTTTTTTTTTTTTTTGAGAACTTTCATGATCTCAGTTTATCTCCCTTGTTTTATTAGCCATAGTTATTTGTTTTTGTTATCTTAGTGACTGCTTTAGGTGATGCACAGTATTCAAGCTTAACTTACCAGTCTGCCTTCAAGTGGTGTTTACTATTTCACATCTAATTTAAGAACCTCAAAGCAATATGCTCCCACCTCTCCCTTTCTTGGCTTTTATCATGTATTTTACTATTAGCTGTGTTATAATCCTCATATACATTGTTATTCTTTCTATTTTAAGTGAATTGTCTTTTAGATAAATTTTCATAATAATGAAAATCTCACATTAAATCATGAAGCATTTTCAGTACTCTTCATTTTTTGTGTAGATCCATATTTCCATTTGTATCATTTATTTTTTTCCTTAAGAATGTTCTTTATCATTTTTTCCACTATGGTTCCAGTGATGAATTATTTAAGATTTTGTACATCTGAAAATGTCATTGTGTTTCCTTTGCTATTGAAAGGTGTTTTCACTGTCACTATATATAAAATATGTGATCGATTTTTATTTTCTTTTAGGATTTTAAAGATATTACTCCATGATTTTTTTGTTTCTGTTTCTTGCTGTCAGCTAGACTTTTAGTTCCTTTAATCCTCTGTGTATAGTATGTCTCTTTTTCTCTGGCCTTCTTTTAAGATTTTTTTTAAATTTAGTTTTTAGCAATTTGAGTATTTGAGCATTTTGACTCTTATTTGTTTTTCCAATTTTCCTCATATTCCTTGTTTTTCGGGTTCACTGAACTTCTTGGATTAATGTGTTTATAGTTTTCCTAAAGTTTGGGAAAATTTCAGCCATTCTTCAAATTTTTTTCTATATTCTCCCTATATTCACTCAATTGAAGTCACACAATTTATGGCATGGATGCTCATTTCATTTTTTTTAGATTAATTTTTCTCTTTCATTTTTGATAGTTTTTGTTGCTGTTTTTAAAAATTCACTAATATTTTTCCCTACAGTATCTGCTGCTGTTAATGCCATTCAGTGTATTTTTCATTTCAGACAATGTAGTTTTCATCTCTAGGAGTTTGATTTAATCTATGTGTGGGTATATATGTATATGTATAGATAACATACATGCTTCTAAAAATATATCTTTGTTGTCTAACTTTTTAAACATACAGATACAGTTATAATATACTTGCCACTAATTCTGTGTCAGTTGGATTTAAGTGACTGTTTTTTTTTCCAATATGAATCATGTTTTTTACTTTTGCTTCTTTACATGCTTGATAATATTTGGTGGCCTAGTGTGAATTTTAACTTATTAGGTACTGGGTATTTTTATATTCCCCTAACAATTCTTGAGCTTTGTTCTGGGGTAGGCTAAATTACTTGGAAATAGTTTTATTCTTTTGGACTTTTCTTCAAAATTTGCTGGGGAGGACTATAACAGCATTTAATCTATGCAAAAGTACCATATGCCCCACTACTGGAGCAAGACTCTTGAGTATACTACTCTAGTGCTGGGGCAGTTATGGTAGTTACGGTTTTACAGTGTGTCTGAAGGAAATAGGCACTACTCCTGCCTCCATGGGAGTGTTGGGGGCTCTTCCTGCTAATCCTCTTGAATGATTCTTCTCACAGTCTAGGTTAGTTTCTTTTCATGGACTCACTGAGCTGTGTTCTGCTGAGCAGTTAAGAGGACTCTTTGTAGACCTCTGTGGTTCTCTGCGCTTGTGCAGCTCTCTCCAGTGGCCTCCGAGTCCCAGCCACCTGGTTGTTATCGCCACAGATACTCATCTCTGAAGCTTCAGTTGTGTTTTCCCTCCTTGAACTGTGACCTGGACAATCTCTCAAAGCAGTAAGTTGGACCAGTTGTAGGGCTCATTTCATTTGTTTCCTGTCAAAAGGGATCACCGCCTTTTATTTCCTGTTGCCCATTCTTGAAAATTTGTTTCTTACACACACATACACAAACACCCACTCATGTGCACTTACCTACGTTTCATGTGATTGGTTGATTTCAGAGAAGAGGATATGTCTGTCCTTACTTCTTCTTGCCCTGGAGCTAAAGGCTCCTGGGATGCTTTTTGGGTAATCAGAACCTGTTAACTGTGCTTCAAAAGTGTTTACTGTGGTCCAGTGTGAAGAGTGATATAGGCCATCTCCCTTCTACCAGTTCTACTAATTACCAGCTGTGTAAGCCGTCTTGAGGAACAGGTTCATGAGGTCTTCTACAGAAGTTTATAGGTGATGTGGTTCATCTTCCAACTGATTTCCCAGCATCTTTTCTGCACAGTCTGCTCTATATGTTGCGTGCCTCTCCTTTTTAAAAAAACTTATTTTCCACTGTAGATGTTTCTCATGGTTACAAACGTCTTCCTCTTTGAGCTCTACTCTGTCTCCCACTAACCGTCATCTGTGTTTGTCTAGTGATACCATGTGAAATAATGATTTTTCCACACAAATATCATATTTGAGGTATTATTGTTCACTTTTTCCAAGTCATCTCTCCAAGATAAATACCATTTTTTCTCTGCACCTCAGTTGTCTCATCTCTAGAAGGTGGTATTTATTAAAGATATATAATGGAAGGAATCCTGTATCTGTGAATGCTTTCTTTGGAGTGAGCTGCCATGCCAGGTGCTTAGAATGCAGAAGAGAATGTGCTATTTTTTCTCTGCATTTCTTCTCACATAGAAATCAACTTGGAACCAAGACATTTCACAGCAAAGAGATTAACCTGAAAATGAATTAACTGCATGATCTTCTGCCTTTTAGAATGGGGAAAGGATAAAAGAAACAAGAAATTGACTTCCTAGCGCAAGTTACGCCCGGCGCAGAGATAAAAATGCCTATTAATAGAAGGGTACTGAGCCCTTTGTGGGTGTTTAGAGAAGATAAAATTAAATAAGATATCTAAAGTCTGTACACCATAAAGGATTATAAGTGTGTTTGGTATTATTATTAGCAGTAGTAAAAGCTATATCAACAGCTGATATGTACCATTATTTTGAAATGTGTTATGCCTCCATCCTTTTGAATTTTAAGATTCTGTTTGAAACCTTTGGGTTCCATAATAATGAATCTTGATATGTGATGATTCCCACAGGGGGTAGAAAATGCCATTAAGTTCATTTTCCCTCTCTGTTGCAGGTTATTTGGGTTTAAGTCTTGTAAAGGGCAGCTTTTACCCAGTGAATTTTTATGGGAATTCAGATCTCATAATATAGGGACACTGTAAAGCTCTACTGATGCTTTATGGTTTAACACTTTCAAGCTCCAGATGGCAATGATAATACTTCAGCATTTACCATATGGAGAAACAGAAAACAACTTTTAGAAAAAGCAATGGCAAGATTTAGATACCGTGATTTTGTAGTACTAGGTCACTCTTCCTCCCTCATAGGGTGTTAGAGCTCCTTATTGTGATGATCAAGTTTTTCATTACATTTCCAACAAGGAAATTAAGGGGAGGAACTATATATTGACTTGCCTTGGTGCTAGGTCAGGGTTTTGGGGGGAGCACACAATGTGATAGCATTTCTTTGTGATTGGAGAGCATGTTAAAATGCAGATTCCCAGATACCACCTCCAAATATTCTGATTTAGTCATTTGGTGGGTGTTGGTGGGGTGGAAGTAGCCTCAGTGTACTTGAAATTAGCTTCTGGATAATTCTGATATCTTGCAATGTGTCCTGCTCTCATAAACATTGGTGGGGGAGTGACATTGTGATACGAGGGCAATCCATCATATCTTGCCTCTGATCCTGTATTCTTCCATTTGTGTCTCTACTAACCTCTGATGGTCTAGTTTAATTGGCTTCTATTCTAAAGGAATCTTCCATACAGCCTGAAGATAGTGTACCCTGGTTTACTCAGGGTAGCCACATGATTTTGGATTATTTTTATGCTTCCTGATTATTACCTTGATAATAGAATCTACGTATTATTGAAGATTGTTGTAAAAACTAATTGAAAATCAAGCGCCTTCCCACAGTCATAGCAAATGTTCTGTTGTCCTGTCTTAGCATTAACTGTGCTAAATGTTATTTACTTTCCAAAGTGACTAGGCTAATTAAAGAAAGTTCTGAGCCTTAAAACTTAAAGCCTCAAGCATATGTGAGTTAACTATTTCTAGGCTGTAAAAACTGTTTCCAGTCAATGTTTTTCATAGTCTACCAAATTCAGAGCAACTCATAAGTATGAAGAAAAAGTAAAATCTTAACTGTAATATAAAGTTAAGCTTTTGGAGTCAGACACATGTCATTCTGAGTACATTTTAAAGTTTCAGTGTGCACATGCTTTTATTAATATTTAAAAATAGAGCTATGTTTAGAATCTTTTTCTAGTTCATGTTTTCTTCGTAAAATAAATTACAAATCATGTATCTTTTTATATAAGTGGAATTTCTTTTTCTTATTTACAAAATTTTCTATATATATTTTTTATTTGTTGAGTATTCTACTTATAAACTGTAGTGGACTCAAACAAAACCCATCGTTGAAAGGTAGATGTGAACTATAGTTTATCAATAGAAGAAAAGATGTTTTAATTTATTCTGCTTTGTTCTAAAAATCATTATTTTAGAAGGATTTGTTCTCACAGGGAAATCTACTTGGTACCAAGACATATCACAGCAAAGAGATTAACCTGAAAATAAATTAACTGAGTGATCTTCTGCCTCTTTGGAATGGGAAGAAGATAAAAAAAATAAGAAAATGAATTTCTAGCACCCTTAATAATTTAGGTGAAATGAGATATGAGGACTCTGAAAAGTAAAAGTTATGAGATGAATATTTAGTTTTCTAAATCTAACTTTTGAAAAATCACACTAACCTTAGGGATTAAAAATGTACAACTATCAAAACTGGTAGTTCTAAATTCATGTGCTATAGTTTCCATTTGTATGATGACCCCTACAAGCGTGAAAAACCAAAGTGTGGTCAATATATAAATTAATACTTATTACAATCGTTGCTACATTGTCTGCCACAGAAACATTTGGATAAGATTGGATGGCGATGTGTTATTGATCAGGGAACACTATGGTCAGTAAGAGTTGGGAAACTTTACTGGAAGAATAGACTGATAACAAAATGAGAGCTGTATCAGCCACTCCTTTCTGAATACTCTAGCTCTTCTTTCTTACTAACTTGTTTGGGTTCTGTACCTCTTTTGGGGCCCCATGATTGTCAGTTTGATTAAATGAGAGTCTGATTTTTAGTTTTGATGTCGATCCCAAGGTATTGATAGACCCAAACCCTTACCTGATTTAGGAAACTAGCATTGAAATGGCCACATCCAGTGGTGTCCATGAACCTTAATCATTTGTTTCAGAATTTATTTTTAGTATTACAAAGTAATATGTATTCATCATAAAAGTATAAGCAAACAAAAGGAAAAATTTAAATAATCAATTCTCTCACCAAAGATAATTTTGGTATTTTGAGAACTTAGTGTCTCTCCCTCCCTCTCTCTCTGTATATGTATGTATTTTTTTCTAATAGTTGGGGTTTTACTGTTTTGAAGCATGACTTGTTTCACTTTATGACATGTAGTGAATATCTTTTCCATCATTTTAAGCAGTTGCTGTTAGTTCCATTACATGATGGAACCTCATTTTACTGAACCCATCTGTTGTTTATTTCTTAGTTTCTTGGGAAAGTCTTTCAAATTTCCTAGTACCATTCTAGCTGAAATGAAGAAAAAAGTGTAATTCGTTTGTGTGATCACACATATGTGCATTACATGAATGTTTCTTGGTATATGTTTGTGGCTTTGACTATTAATAGGAAAGTTAGGGCAGTGAAATGGGGGCAACTCTGCAAAGAACTAGTAGTGCTGTCAGTGGTAGAGCTTAGTCCTCCTGCCTGTGGAATCCCAGGTGATAATGGGATTTTTATCATTACCAGGGAGATAATGAACTCTGTGGGCTGAATCACTGCCTGTACTTCACTCTGCCTGTCTGCATTAAATATCAAATAAGAATATGATTGCAATAATCAAATAAGAATATGATTACACTTATAACCAATACTTAAAGCACTTAGTGTCAGGTGCTGTTCAAAACATTTCCACATGCATTAACTTATTTATATATAATCTTTATAGCCGTCCTATGCAGGCACGAGTCCTCAAACACAACAAATATAAAGGTTTTTCCAAACTATTCAACCATAATTGAATCTCAAACTGGGAAATAGAGAAATGAAATTTTATCATTTTAAAACTTTGCAATATGCAAATGAAGGTCTCTTGAATAAGGATGCTGAACCACATTACAAAAGCCATCCTGCCTCTCTGCGTTAATGTCCTTTCATGCACTGTTTGTTGCTGTAGTGAACCTACCCAAGGAGGGAGGCAGTAGAGGTAGCAACTAGAAAATATAAATATTTCATAAATAGTCAATTTGTAATTCTCTGCCTAAGAAGCGCCAGATTTCCTGACACTTCAAAAAGCTCTTGTGCAGTGATGAAGCTCTTGTGCAAATGGTTGTTAGTGAGTGGCAATCTAACCCCTAGTCAAATGAAATGTAGCCCAAGGTGCATGTGGAATGGTTGTGATAATAGCTAAAATTTCACTCTCCCCCAGTTTCCATATCCACTTGGAAGTACAATCTGTAGACTATTTTTTAGATGGTAACTCTGAAGATATTGGAAAAGTGAGACACCTGTCCAAGATGGTATAACCAGGAGGTGGGAGGATTGGAAGCCAGGAAATGTGGCTTTCAGGCTTAACTCTTTCAGTTAACTTGGGACCTGGTCTTACCTGCCCAAAGAAGGCAAATGTGATTATGAAAAACTTTTGTTTAATGAGTTTTCTTAGTCTCAGAAACAAATGACATTTTTGCACTTGTGCATTACCAAATTATAGATTTGTGTGGGTGTTTATGTCATCCTCTCCAGACTGGACCAGAGCTTATTGATTATAGTTAATAGCCATTGTTCAAGAGACAGAATTTTCTCCATGCCATCGCGAACATTCTTTTCCTTTTAGAATTATTCATATTCTTCTTCTGTTAGTTTTATATTTGTAATTTAATTCTGGCTTATCAGCATGCAATAAGATATTGGTTTACAAAAACTTTCTATTATCAGATGGCTTATCAGGGTGACTTCTCTTCAGTCTGACAGGACCCATGCTATCACTGGCTATTTTCTTGAAAAATTAGCCATTTTTCTCTGTTAGGAATTTATGTTCATATTTAATTTTTACAACCATCCTCCCACTAGGAAGTGGTAGGTGTAGGCTATGAGAGGTATATCCAGAGCATTCTAAATAATTAGCTAATTCTCTGAATTAGCTCATTATCTCAGCTTCACTGATGCTCTCTGCTCTTTCACTGATGTCTTTTGTCTAAATCACTGGTGCCTGATCAGTAAATTCTCTTTGATTGTGAAAAATAAACAGTATTCTAAGGTAAAAACACATTTAAAAGACATAGGGGAGAAAAAACGAAACGGTGTTTTCTGATAGCCAAAGTAAGCTTATTGCATTGGTATAAATAAAAGGTCTTTGTGAATTTCATTTTTCTGTACTAAAGTTTTATAATATACTTTCAAATTCTCACATATTTCTTATCTTCCCTTTTAGCAATAATAATTTATGTGCAGGGGAGCTTTCTACCATTTCTTCTAACTGTGCCAACTGATTTTTATAAACCTGGAATCTTATATTATCAATAAAAATAGGTATAA
The DNA here is from genome assembly GCA_004024925.1 of Scalopus aquaticus. Taxonomy (NCBI): domain Eukaryota; kingdom Metazoa; phylum Chordata; class Mammalia; order Eulipotyphla; family Talpidae; genus Scalopus; species Scalopus aquaticus. The sequence continues at coordinate 11,634 of PVIJ01003296.1, forward strand.
GTAAATTTTCTGTTTTATGTATTTAATTTCACATTACTTTTGACCTTGACAGCTCGCATTTGGCACATATTTTTAAGCTGCCAATAATATGGCCACACTTCTGAAAATTAACAAATGATTCTATACTACTTTCATACATCAATTTAAATACAAAAAGGTCACTAATAGGCCTGTTTGAGAAATGTATTTCAGCATTTGTTGAAAAAAAAGAGCTAACTTCTCATAACTTCTCACTTTCAAACCACATATATGGGAAATTAATGAAAAGACAAATTTTAGGTAAAATCTTTCAACAATTAAGGTTTGTATTTTCCTTCATATTTTCTCTACGCATTACCTTCCTGAGGTATTCCTTTCACAGTCTTTCTGTTTGCTTGAGGTTTCTTACCCAGGCAAATAGACCGCTTCTCAAATATTTTCCCTGAGTTCTTTTCTCCTTATGTCAAGACTTACATGTCTTTTCCTGATTTTTCTTTCTTTTAATGAGAAAACAGGTGTTACTCCTATTGTGGGTCCATTGAATAACAATGGAACATGTTTATCTCTTAATGATTTTAACAGTTTTTCTTTATTTTTGGATTTCAGTATTGATGTGTCTGAGTATGGTTCTTTTTGCCTTTATGCAACTTTGCATATTAGAGGTGTAGATATGTTTTTCAGTCAGATTTGGGAATTGACAGCCACTGTTTCTTTGCATATATTTCTGCAGTTAATGGTGTCCCACCTTTCTGAGACACTATTTGCAATTTTATCTTAATTCTTTTTTCTTTCTCCTCTTTATTTTGTATTGTCTTTATTCATGTGTAATCAAGGTTGCCAATTCTTCCTTCTGCCAGTTCATTTTGCTGAGCCACTCTAATATAAATTCATTTTAGTTTCTATAGTCTTTCAACTCCAGAATTTCCATCTGTTTCTTTTACAGGCTCTTTCTTTTTATTGACATACTGTATTTGATGAGAGCATGTCATCCTATCTTCCTTTATTTTTATGAGCATGATTTCCTTTAGTTCTTTGAACATAACTATAATGGCTGCTTTCAAGACCTTTGTTAATTTCAGCGGATGGGCAAAGGGTCTAAAACCGTCCCTGAGTTAGAACCTCCCTCACTGGTTCTGGGTGCAGCTAACAGCCACCTCAAATATGAAACAAAATGGTCTTTGAAGCAAGAGAGAAAAAAGAAACAATTTATTCTAAGAACTAAGAACTGGGTAGGAGAAGTTGTTCTAGCTATAGGTTGATGGTTCCAGGTAGAGTTGCAGTTACAGGGATTGGCAGTAAGTGTAGCAGAGGCCAGCCACTGGTTGCTGAGGTCAGGGACTCCTTCTCCTGACCCTCCCTCCATCCAGGGGTGTGTGTAGGGTGTGTGTGTGTGTGTGTGGGTGTGTGTGTGTGTGTGTGTGTGTGTGTGTGTGTGTGTAGACCCACTGTGCTGTCTGCAACTCCTTGATGACTAAGAGAGCAAGTCCACATGCATCACTCCCTTATTAAAGGTTACAAAAATGCCTGCTCAGTTCCTTCCCCTTCCTAGCAGCCCCCTAGATTGATTAGGATATGAAGAGAAGAATTCAGAGCAAGGAACTGTATCCTGCCTTCCAGCTTGTATGGTGCTAGAGAGCAAGGGATGGCGTTTGGCCTCTTCTGTGCTGGAACACTCTGAACAACTCTAAGTTTCTGTTGCCTGTTTTTTTTTTTCCCCCTGTGTATGGATCGTACTTATTTTATGAAAATGGCACAATTTAGGCAATGTATTACAATACATTGTAATGTATTGTACCTCTGAATACTTGCCCTTCTCCCACCTTGGATAGTTTATGATGTTGTTGTGTGGTCACTTGTTTATTTAGTGACTTGACTGGACTAAATCTATGACTTTTATCTTTTCTTTATGTACTTTCTGACTTCTCTGCTGGCAATTTTTTTCTTTTAATCCCCTTTTAACCTGGTGTCCTCGTAGTTTTCTTGGGTAAGTGTGTCATTTATTGATAAAAGTTTGTGCTTAAATCACCTCAGCTAGTTGAATGTAGGTGTGTGGCCTATATACTTTCACAGTTCAGGGATTTTATAGTTCCCCCCATAGCAGGCCCAAATCTAGTAGTTTATAGGTCCTCTTTCCGGTCTTTGCTGCGAAGATGCAGCACTGACTATGCACACAGACTTACAGATCATGAGGGATGTATGTGATGTTATTTTTAAGTCTGACTTCCTGACTTCATCCTAGGTTAGGGTGGCTTTTCATTCATCCAGTGTTTGCTCCAAGATCATGTGTAAGTCCTTTGAATTAGGAACTAGGTCCATATTTTGGATCTCTGACTGGGGAATTTTTTTCGTATCTGTTCCATGACCCACTTTGGTGTCTTCTGAGTGAGTGCAGCCTAGGGTATGTTTTCAAACTTTTCGACCTTTTAGGCCTGAGTGTGATCCCAGGACTGTTCTTTTTGTATATCTCACAGTTTCTTCCTGTTAAATTTATAGTCAGTTCATGTCCCTGTTAACACTGCTCTCACAGAGCTATCAGTCCCCATGTAATTAATTGCTTGCCATCAGATCTGCATTATTTTTGGCAGTATCCTTAGGCATACAGTGCTCCCCATTCTGTCCCAAATGAAGTAGTCTCCTCGAGTAATGTGGTAGAGTTCTCTGTCACTGGGGACTGCCTCTCCTCCTGGGTACAGCTGTGCCATCTGGACAGAGTCAATAGTGCCCCCTCTGCGAGAATGACAACCCAGTAGCAGAGTGAACATCAGTTAAAACGAAAGAATAGGTGCATGATTTCTGCAGACAGAATAGGATTCGTGGATGATCAATCAGTCCAAAGAGACATTCAAATTCTCTAGTATACAAAAATATGAAAATTAAAATAATAATGTAATGTAAATTCATAACTATCAGACTTATAAAAATTAGGAAATATGTTAGAAACAAATATTCAGGAAGATATGGAGAAGTGGGAACTTGATACACAGCAGATGAGGCTATAAATTAGTATAATTACTTTGGAGAGTAATGTGGCAATAACTAAGGTTGAAGATTCATATATTCATTTGCCTTCTGACAGTAATTTCATTTGAAAGCCTATGTCCTAGAGAGAAGTCTCACTCATGTGCATCGAGAGACTCTAACAGAAGGATACTTACTACTGTACTGTTATGACATTAAAAATACATATATATGTACGTATAAATATATACATGCACATCATTAAGGAAATAGATATACAAATATTGGCATAGTCTTATATTGGAATACTATATAGCAGTTAAAATGAATGACTTACCTCTGCATATAGCAACATGCATCTGTCTGATGTGTAGCAAGTTCTAAAAGGATATGCACAATCTTATACCATCTTTATATAAATTAAAAAAACAGATAATAAATCTTGATATTGTTTATGGATAGGATAACATGCAGATGTAAGCAAACTATGGCCTCTGGACCAAATCTGACCCAGGGCCTATATTTGAGTACCCAGAATGACACCTATATTTGGAAGTATTACTAAAAACAAATGTGACATAGAATGTGTCTGATTGTCTTACTTCTTTTAGGTAGCTATAAAATAACACCATGGCTGCTTATAAACAACAGAAATTTATTTCCTCACAGTTTGGGAGACCTGGAAGTCCAAGATCAAGTCCAGCATATTTGGTGTATGATGAGGGCAGTCTCCCTGGTTAATAGATGACAATTTTCTTGCATGTCCTCTCATTGCAGAAAGCATAAGGGAACTCTTTGGGGTCTCTTTTATAAGGGCATTAATCCCATTTGTGAGCATCATCACCTGATCTCCACTTAAAAGCCACACCTCCTAATTCCTTCACATTGAAGGTTAGGATTTAAATGTATGAATTTTGGGGGAACACATTCAGTCTGTCTCATTGACCCTCAAATCTTTAATTATTTTCCATTTGTAGCTTTACTAATAAAGGTTACTGAGCCCTGACATACAGGTGCTCTGTGTGCTGAGGGTCGCATCCTCTCATTCTAGCTTGCTGGACAGCCCCAGCATCTTACTGCCAGCCTTTCTGCCCCAGAGGTTTCATCTTTTCCTGGGTTTTTCCTGACATGTAAGTGGCTAACATACCTAGAGGCACCCTTCAGTCAGTGACATCAAGAATCAGTGATTGCTCTGGCACCCTGGCCATTCAGAGGGAAGTCTGAGTGGTTCCTTGCAGGGTCCCAGTGGGATCCAGTCACATTGCCTGATGCAGTAACCAGCTACAGAACACTCGCTGGCCTTGCCTCTCACTGCGCCATTTCTCCTGCTGCCTCCCTCTGCTTTTTGGGCCTGTCACCCAGACAGACGACTGCACTGTCTCTGTCACAGGCTCTGCCTTGAAGAACATCAAATAAAGATGGGCACATGGGCAGTAAAAGAATAAAACTGCCATTGGGAATGACAGTGGTATCTTGGAAAAGAGCATAAAAGGAGCATTCAGTATGCTTTCACATTTTATTTCTTTGAAAATATCCTTAAATGCAGTAAAGGGTTACCTTTTCAAAAGCTTTTTGGTATTTACATTGTTAAGTTTGAAACAATGATCGCATTTCTATGTGAAACTAGTCTGACTTTCAGTTTTTGTTCAGAAACCTGTTTCTTGTGTCTGACATCCAGTTTCTACCTGTGCATTCTCATTGTGCCTATTTGAGGGAAATTAATTCATTTTTAGTCTAAAATAAAGGAGCCTGTATTTAACTAGTAGATGAGAAGATATGCCACAATAGTTAAATTAAAGAGGGTTTCTCTCCATCTTTTTGTTTTCCTTTGGTACTTTACAACTCTCTCCTTGAACAGTACTGTGGTATATAAATCCCTATGCTTTAAAAAAGTTATTGCTCTGAGCTTTAATGGATGGTTGATGCATACTGTATGTTAGTTAATAGATGTAAGCATAGATGGTAATTCACTTAAGGAAGACACAGTTTGGAGGAAAGTATAAAATGATACATGGGGAAAATTTCTCTTAGATTCCAGAAAATTGAGTCCCACTGTGACATTTCATGTCCTGTAGGACTGAGAACCAGAAACAAAACAAAAGGAAAACAATTTAAAAAAAAAAAAAGAAAAGAAAAGCATGTTCTCTTAAGCCTGCTTGGAGAGCAGGATGTTTTCATTAGCAAATTTGGGACTTGATGCATGCAGGACTTCCTCCAGAGAGAAGCCATATGTTCTCTCGTGCATGCCAGACATTTGACAATCACGATTCTGTGGTCCTTCAAATGAAAGCAAATGTTGTATAGCTCTTACGGCAGGATTAAACTGCTCCTAAAAGCAGCATCCTTTTGTGATGCTGACCTCTCATTTGGCTGAGTGTCTTAGAGCTAAGCATACCTATTGTGATGTTTTAAAAATCAGAAATCCTCTTATGTTTCACCCTCATGACTCTTAGGATGAAGGCCATCAATTAGTCCAAAAGGGGCCTGCAGGGTCCAGGTCCTGCTGTCATCTTCAGCTTTGTCATGAGTGCACTCTCACTTCTCTAGTCTTTATTCATGCTGGCTTCCTGGGGGATCTTCACTTACCCCGTATACCCAAGGTCCTTTGCACATCCTCTTCATTGTATCTTCAGTGTCTGGCACAAAACATTCAGTAAATATTTTTTGGCTGAATGAATGACAGAAGTTAGAAGGTGGCCAGGTCCCACCCTGGTAGAGGAAATGTGGTAGTGGAAAACGTGAACTGGTACCACCTTGGCTTCTTTGCTGATTTAAATGGGTATTGGATTGAATAGACCAACTCTTACTTCACCCTACTTTCTCTGACATTTATCTTATTCTTTATAGACATGCCAGAATATTACCTGAATAGAAAAAGTGTTTAATTTACTACTGTTGGAGAATGTGTTTTCTCAAGAGCTGCTACTAATTACCCTGTTTTCTATATTCACCTTTTTCCTTCGGGTTTTGTTACTGGCATAGGAGCTTTTGCTGTAAGAATGAAAAAAAGGAAAATTCAGTGATTGTTCAGGGAAATGATATCAAATACAATTGATTAGAAAAGGGAAATTAAAGGAAAACGTTATCAGACCAAGTTACTAGAACGCTCAGTGTGCTGTTCCACTGCAGACCAGCCATGTGCCAGGACTGCAGTAGACACTGGGAAATGGAGATGAGCACGATCAGAGTCACTGTCTTTGAGGAACTCTAACAGATTTGACAAGCACTGAATAGAATTGGACCCTGCAGCTGTGGGAGCATAGAGGAATCGAGACATCTTCACAGGGAAGGTACCATGGACCTTAGGACAGTATGACATATAGGCAAAGAAAGTTACAGATTTATTATTGAAGGACAGTAAAACCTAATTGATCTTAACCAATTATTACTGTTATTAAAAAAGCTTTGCACCACTTTTTAGCCATAGAAAATAATTGAAAGCAGTAAAAATTTTTAAAATAATTTTTGTATATTAGACTCTCCGCAGTGCTGCTGATTCATACCTGTTCATTATAGCCAGCCCATGTAGAGCATTTCCTGGGGAACAGGAGTTTAACTGGGTATAGAACCAGGGGCCCTGAGTTTCATCCTGTCTCTGGTATGTTCTGGCTGTCTGACCATAACTCATCTGCTCATCTTGCCACACTTTCCTAGTGGTTCCCATGTCTGTTACTTCCTAATGTCCAAACACATAGGTACCCAAAGGAATATGTGTTCTTATCAGACATACAAGTATACTCCTGCAGTGATTCTCTTCTGATGGGTGACCAGACTTCCTCTGTCCTACAACTCCCACCCAAAATCAGAATTGGAATCCTTCACATTTTGCCCTAAAAAAAAAATTTACTGTGTAACTTAAAACATGCACTCCTTTTCCTCCACAATCTTCTGCTTCACCTCTACTTGATCATCAGTGAACCAATATGCCATATAAGTTGATCTGATTAGAAAACTAAGAGGTCACTTTTAAAAAATGCCTTCTCAGTATAGCATTGTGTTCTGAACTATAAATCTTGAGTTCATCTTTAACTAGTTGCTACTTGTTAACAAGTGTCTACAAGCACACAATTTTGCTCTTAAAGATCCTTGTCTGGAATGATGCCATGTGTAATGATGACTCTCAAACCTTTAATTGGCCTAGACTTTGGAAAGTATTTATGTTTTCCTTTCTCTGTAAATTAGTCCTGGGGGAAGCACTTTGGAAGCTCTGCCTTAAATCCCCATGTCCATGAACTTCTTTATGCTGTCACCTTGTTACCCTTAGCTAACAGGGACATGGGGTGGTGCTTTTAGATTAATTCCTCTAGCCATTTACATTGGTGAAGTCCTTGACAGTTGACAATGCATCAACAGTTATATAATCTTCATAACTGCCCTGGGAGGTAGCTTTTCATTATTGACATATCAGAAAACTTGAGAGGTAAAAAGACTCCAAGGTTACCAACCTAAAAGGTGGCACAAAATGTCCATCACATTTATGAGTGGATAAACAAAAAGTGGTATATACATATAATGGAATAATATTCAGCCATAGAAAGGAATGAAGTGCTGATAAATGCTGCAACTTGGGTCAACCTTATGTTAAGTGAAAGAAGCCAGAACCAAAAGTCCACATAACTGCATGATTTTATTTCTATGAAATGTCCAAAGTGGGTATATCCCTGAAGACAAAAAGTAGTATATTAGTGATTGTCAAGGGGTGGGACTTTAAATAGAGGGAATAACTGCTTATGGGTGCAGGTTTCTTTTTGATATGAAACTTCCTTTGCTGTGATTCAAAAATTAGATTGGGGGATGATCATATAACTCTTTACATATATAAAATTATTATATGTTTTAAATGAGTGCATTCTCTGGCATATAAATTGTATCTCAATAAAGTTGTTAATATTTTTGATTCATTCTTTCCTCCTCCACCATCCACAAAATTTAATTCAGAACAGCTACCACTGAGCACCCATCTTGGTAGTTTTTGGCTTCACTCTTTCTCTGTCATAAGAAGAGGTACCCAGTCTCTTCTTAGATGCCTGTCCCATCTAGATATTCCTCCATCCCATCCTCTCATCAAGCTTGAAGAAAAACAAGGACAGCCTCCCAGAGCCCTGTATTCACCTTCAGCTACTCACTAGCAGGTGCTGACCTTAGCACATTAGTAAGCCTGAGCAAAATTAAAAGGGGGGTTCTTCCAGTGTCCTGTCCATATTTTAATTGTTGGTATCTTCTTATTAGAGCTCTGCAAGCAATCAACTCATTCATGAACAAGTCTCCCACATGGTTGAAAAGCACTGGGCAGAAACTTGAAAGAAAAGGAAGCCATTAGTCCCTGTTTGGAATTCTAGAATAGTGTTTAGAGCTTGTCCCTATTTTAATGCTCAGCTTGAACCAACTCTAAGTCTGTAAAAAGCCAAAAAATTCCCTGTTTATCAAATGCTGTAATACATATAGCATTATACAGTTGTATAAACATGTGAACTATAACTATTGGTGCATAACTGATTGAGGCAATTGAAAATGGGACAATTAAGTCAGCAGCTCTTTTCCACACTCCAAAAGAATATTGGGACAGAGGAATCAAGTTGGCTCTTAAGTGATGTCGGATGCAGTGACATTTCTCTGAATGTGTACTCAGCTCTTGCAGCCATCTTTCCTGTTATATAGTATGGTTTTTAAAAAGCCAGAAATCCGCATCATGGGGAATTCCCCACCATATCTTCTCCGTTCATGAGTTCAGCGAGAGCAGGCAAAGGGTGAGCCTCCGGAGAGTCAGGTACAATGCAGGCAGCACCCTTTGCAGCCCAGAGTGGAAGTGAAGTGAAATATACATCTATCAGGGCACAGCCTTTCCAGGCAGCGATGGGCTGCTTAGCATTCAAAAAATTCTGTAGCCTAGGATTAAAAATGAAATGTATTTCTTCATTGTCACTAAGGTGCTTTAAAATTTCGGGGTTTGGAAGATAGAATTTCTGTAAACATGGGTTATCAAACTTGAGATCTCAGACATATCCATCTTTCTGAGCTATGTGTGATTAATTCCTTTGTCAGCAGGTCAGTGATTCTCTTTGTAAGATGGTGAATCTGGGATCTCTTCATTGCAAGCCAACTGGTTGTTCATCCTCCTTCATATGAAGACTTACAAGTCTTCATTATTATTTAAGATATTGAAGTCTTATAATTTATGATTGCAGCTGTGAACATGGTACTATCATCCTCTGACATAGGAAGAGAAGAGCATTTATCTCAGGATAGAGTCTGACTACCAGAAAATGCTATGTGGAGAGCTGTGTTGATGGGTGAAATATTTGTATGAAATCTCTCCATGTCTTCATATACCTGTTGGCTTGCACTTTTATCCCTGATGTTTGATTTCTATATAAAATACCATAATCTTTATGTATGTATGTATGTATGTATGTATGTATGTATGTATGTATGTATTTTGGTCCTCCCACCCCTGCCAAGTCCTTAACTGTTGCCACTCAGGTTTCCCTCCTGGACCATAACTGGTCTCTGGATGTTATCTCTGAGCAGTCTTATCTGCTTTTCCAGTTTTAGAAATTGCACAAATAGTGCTCATTCCATATGTTGTCTTTTGCCCTGATCTCTCCCTAAAGGCTCAGACTCATGTTCAATTGCCTGTTGGACCTAATCAGTTTAACTTCAAACCCTATCAATGTATACATTGGTTCTGCTCAGTCATTCTCATCTAGACATTTGCCAAAGCCTGAATCTTAGAAGACATCTTGGAATTAACTGCTTTACACCTATGTTAAGTTAGTCAAATTCTTGCTTATTTTATGTCCTAAATAGTTACTGAGTCCATCCTCCCTCCCAGCGTTCTTGCTTCAAGTCCTCTTCTTCCACTTAGATGTATGCAGTAGCATCCTAACCAGTATCTTTGTCTCCAATCTTATTTTTTTCAAGTTGGTTTTCACTTTGTAATCAGATGACTACAAATTAATTTAGTTATGTCATCCTCCAGCTTAAAACCTGTCAATGGCTCTCCTTCAAAGCTAAGATAATATCTAAGATGTAATGGTAAACTACTTTAGAAAATATTTTAGCTGTTTCTTAAAAAGTTAAATACACATTTACCAAAGATTCATTAATTCTACTCCTAGGTTTCTACCCAGAAAGAAATGAAAACATATGTCCACACAGACTTATTGCAAATGTTCATAAAAGATCAAAATTGGTAGCAATTTAAACATCCATCAACTGGTGAATTAACACATAAAATGAGGTAAAACCACACAATAAATAGAATACTATTCAGCTGCAAAGAGAAACTGGACTATTGATAACATATAGCAACATGATGAATCTGAAATGCATAATGCTAAGTAAAAGAAGCCGGATATTTAAGACTCCTTGTAGTACACTTGTCTGACATTTCCAGACAAGGTAAAACTATAGCAACCAGAAGCAGAACAGTGGTTGTGTAGTGGAAGGAGTGAACCTTGACCAAAAATGGGCACAAGGAAACTTCTTGGAGTGATAGCGTTTAAAACTGAATCCTGCTGATTATTTGGCAACTATGTAAGTTGACTGAAACTTAAAAACAAACAAAAAACCTAAGGTCTTTAGTGTGGCATAGAAAATCTACTAGCATTTCATTCCTCCTTCCTCCTGCAGCCTTAATTCTCAGCATACTTTGATCATATTCTGAGCTCTGGCAGTATGAAATATGCATTAGATTTGTTTTTGACTTTTTGTTGTTAGTAGCTTACAGTGATAAACTTTCTTCCAGTATCCTGTGTTTAATGCTTCTGGCTTACCTATACTCATTTGAGGTTCAGCTGGGCTGCAGGAATCTTGCCCCAGCCTGTCTTACCCATCTACAGTGAAGTGGTCCACCCTAGATTCTGCTTGTAGTCTATTTAATATATATTATGTATGTGTGCATGTGCGTGTATTTAATATATATCACATTATGTTGAAATTTTTTATTTTTAAATTTATACATTTATTTTCTTACATCTTTGCTAATTTTTGGGATAGTATTTGATTTCTCCCCGCAGGGGTAGTTCCCATAGTTCTCCCACCTCCGCAGCCCTGGGATCCATCACCACAGTCTCTTGTGCTCTTCCCTCCCTTGTTTTGAACCCTCCATATGTCCGTATATCCCACCAAACAGCAGGTTTGCAGTGAGCATGTGTCATGTCTTATTTGTATATGAAAGTTTCAGGGCTAACATTCAAATTGAGTTGTATTTATTCTTTTTGATAGATTTACTCTGAATATCATTTTTTAAGAATTGGACTTGCATAAATACAGCCCTATAATGGGGAGAAAAAAGTATCATAACATTTTCATTTAAAATTCTTTGCTTGGTAGTTTCTATTGTCCTCCCTTTCCTAATTTATTGTCTACCTTTAGTATACTCAAAATAGCATTCCAGCAGGTAGAAATTTTTATCAATTAAGGCTCTTAAACAAACAGAACCAGTATGATTTGGAGGCCAAATTTCCTCTTTCTCAAGGTAACTCAGTTTTGTTCTCAATTGAATTCAGTTGTTTGGGTGAGTTCTGTTCATTTTGTCAAGGATCATCTTCTTTACTTAAAAGAAGATTGTGGATTTTAAACACATCTACAGAATCTCTTTAGAGCTATGCCTGGATTAGTGTTTGATTCAATAACTTGGTTCTATAACTTAGCCAAATTGACACATCAAATTAACCATTGCAGAAATAGACATTAGTTTTTTTTAAGATTTATTTTTTTATGCATACAAGAACTGGGGTGCAAGCCAGAGGTGTGGGGTGGTGAGAGGATTCACCAGAGACAGAGTGGGGAGCAGAACAGGCAGATCAACTAACGTACACTGCAGTGGGCGAGCAGCGGGCAAAGCAGGAGAGGTCTGCTGTGCCATGTGGGAATCTCCCTGGCCAGAGATCGAACTTGTACTGCGGTGGCTGCTGATAGCTGCATAGGCCGAGACCTAATCCGTCGCGCCACCAGGGAGGCCCGACATCAAATTTTTAATTAAGGACCTTAAAACTCTCCTGGCTACTTAACCACATGCTAGCCCTACTCCATTATGTGGGTGAGGAAACAGAGGTCCAGAGGGCAGATTCTCTTGACTAATGAAAGTCTAGGGTTACACCCTCCTACTTATCAACTGAGTCATTAGGCACTAGATTTTAGGTCACTCATTAACCAAGACTGAAATTTCAAATGAATTACTCAAGACACGCAAATGAATTTTTCCTTTTTTTTCTAAGTTCTACTTTTTCCTCAAGGAAACTTAGGACTGAACTTTACGTAGAATATTAAAAAATCCTACATGACATAGTTCCAGCCTTAATTCTTAAGTCTATTTTTAGCAGATACTATTTATTTTTTATATTTTGTTTTATTTCAATGGCTGTGAAATTGTGGCTATGAAATTTCAGTGGACTTATAACAGTGTGTAAAATTTTTCTTATTGTCAGGAATGAGAAACGTAATGGAGATATTGCTCTCTTTTGTTGAACCACCCCTCCTTTATTACCACTTATCTAATGAGGAAATAGATTAATCAGGAGAATAAAAAAAATGCCAATTGTTTTTTATTCTGTACATATAACACACTTTAAAAATTTTTTCTAAAAGATAAAAGCAGGATCACTTCAAATGCAACTATAGGGGATAATATATTCTATTTTTCCAGGGGGAAAATGGAACTCTGAATGATATGTCTATAATAAATCCTACCGACCCCTCTTTGAGGGGTGTATATAAGTAATTAGCCATATAATCCCTGGGAAATTCTTTCTTTGGGGAAATGGGGCATAGAAAGGTATCACGTCTAACCTTAATGTGCCATATCAGAAACAATTAGAATGTCATGAAAATAAATTTTTGGATTGTCTATATAGTATATGACAAAAAGCAAGATAGACTGGAAGCTGGGAAAAGAGCCAAATTGCTTAGCTCACCCAAACTCACTTTAAATTTTTAGTTCCAGGTAGTCCAAGGAAGTATGCTTTCATCTTGTTGAATTCTTGGGAGGGAGAGGAGGAAGAATAACTACTTTTAACATGAGAACTTTTCTACTTTTCTTTAATATACTAATTCTGCTTGATAGTAAAAAAATAATCAGAATTAGCTCAAAAATGCATTTATTCATTTTCTCAGAAAAATCTTAAGTTTGGGGGATGGGAAAATATATATATTTGAATTCACGTTCAAAATATCATGGCATTTAAGCATTCCAATTTAATGACAGTCAAGAAAAACAAGTATGAAACTTATATCCCATAAAATAAACCCACCCTGCCTTTTATACATGAAAATACTATGAATGTGTGGCCAAGGAGCAGTCAGGGACCCCAAACTACTAAAAGGTGCACATTCTGTGCCCAGATTTCTATCTGTGTGCCTAGAGGTAAAGGACGAGACAGTATGAAAGACCTTTAATAGAATTAGTGTGCATAAAAAAAAAAAAGAAGAAATGATTTCAAATAATAGTTTCCTAATAAAGCTCTCCAAATTGCCCATCATCTCATGGGCATTTGCCCAGACAGACAGGTTCAACCCCAAGCAGGACTGAAAGCTTGTCATAAGTCTGAGGTACCTTTTAGCAAGGAAAAACAAGAAAGGAGCCAGTTAGCTCCCTGAGAGATGGAAAAGGAGAGAGTGAAAATTCAAAACGTAACACATGATCCACAAGATAACAGCTGCCATTGAATGTTCCGAGGACCAGAAGCAACCTCCTAATATGTCTCTCATCCATGTGTCTCTTCTAAGACGTATACATGTCTCTCCTCCAGTTGTCGCCTTGAAGTCCCTGTTCATATGTGCCTCTACATGTTTCTCCTCCACATGTCACCTCCAAACTGTACCAGGGTGCAAGTCAGAGCCAATTTAGGCAGGACTTTTGTGTTATACATGTTTATCTGGCTGCCTAACTTCTCCCCTAGTTCCCAGTAGCTCCCTACTCAGGAAATCTAATTTATGTTATACTGGGACTTGTTACCCAAAGTGGCTGCATATAAGTGGCAGTGAAGAAAATGGTTTTCACAGAGGTGTATCTGTAATAATACTACCACCTAAAAAACAGCATCTCCTTGCATTTAGCCAAATACCAAGAAAATACTGCTGTAATTTTGACTCTCCTATTTTCTCCTGTATATTTGTTATGTCATCAAGTATTATGATTTTGACTTCTTAGTACCTTATTAAAGAATTATTAAAAACTTCAGTATTAAAATTTTTAATAATGATTAAAGAACTCTCATGAACAATCAGAATATAGGCTTCCTTAATTATTATCATAGGTGATGCCTGTCTACAAATAATGGGAAAATAGTACAGTGTTCCACAGGAGAAATTACTGTAGCTTCTACCTAAAGAGCTTGTACATTATTAATGTTGTTCTTTATTAATGAATTTAAATTAACCCTTAGAATTTTTTTTGCCAAATGTAGGAAACCAGCTTAATGTTTTGCCTTTCATGTATGACCACCTATTTAGAAATAATTTATTTTAATGATAAATATTGATAGCTTATGAAGTGCTTAATTAATTCTAATTAAATTCTCAAAAACATTCAGTGTTAGATCATGTCGGTTTTCAATGCTTAAGTAAGGAAATTGTGGCACTAAGAAGTTATGCGTTTTTCTCTTTCAGACAACAAATTCAGTGTCATGGTCAGGGTTGGAATTCATTTTTCTTAGCTCTAAATCCAATTTTAAAAATTTACCTCAGTGGCTCTCTTTTACTTAATTTTCAGTGATATTTCATTATACATATAGATAATTTTATAAATTGTTCCATGATACAGATGGGCAGCATAACGTGTAAGTTCTACTTTCTGCTTTTAGTAAACTAAGTATGCTTAACTTATGGATGTTAATTAAAGTAATTCTATTTAATTATAATGCAATATATAGTAATTATATAATTGTATTTAATTATAAAAGTAAACAGAGAAGTAGGATTTAATAATTTTTGATGATTCTTTAAAAGCATTTTGGAAAAGTATAATATTTGCTTTCTATTATATGTATTGATGTATGTGTGTGTATGTATGTATGTATCTTTATATACACACACACAGAGATATTTTTGCCCATATATGTATGTGTCAACATACAATGAATATATGCATATACATATAAATTAAAATACATACATACTTAGAACCAGGATTGAGGGGATGGGTATGTATCATTAATACTCACTGTAATGGTAATGAAGGCAATATGGAGGATGAATCTAAAGTAACTAGATACTCTCATCCTCTGTATTGCCTTTAGTAATTTACTGACCATATTTCCTTTAGCAATGACTACAATTATGACAGTTTTCTTTAACTTGGTTATAAATAAAATATCACACATCACAGTTCATTGAATTTTCCAGTTTTTTGCCTGTAGTTAACAGAAAAATGATTATACACTTAAAAGGGAGCTTAAATTCTCAGAAAGGAGATACAAATCAGTGCTAATTCGTAGTTAAGGGTCATCCTTTAATTTATGTGCAGTTTTAATCTTAGAATAATTCATTGAGATAATGGTTTTTTCAACCTATTGCCTGTTCTGAAAGCCCTGTATTAGGCATTAAGTCAAAGATGTTTCAAACAAATGAAAAAACAGACAAACAACATGTGATTGTTTCCCATCTTTAGCATAGTATAATTCAGAGGAGTAAAGATCCTCAGCAGCCTTACTCATCAAGTGGCTAGCTCCAGGTCATCCAGCAGATGATGTGTTTCATTAAAAGTGCAAACGAAATTTAATAACTTCCAGGTAAGGTAGGCAGTAAAGGTGATGGAGAAGCTGAGATCAGGGTAAACATCTTAGATAATCAGTAGGATTTGAAATATTAATAGAAAAAAGGAAATGGGTCCAGGTATAAGAAATAGGGAATAAACAAAGCTCATTGTAGGTGGTAAGGAAATAATGAATAATAAGAGTTAGAACTGATCAGAAATGGGGAATTTAGGAGGTAAAGAACTACAGGTGTGAGATATGAATGAATGATTTGTTCTTAGGTCTTTTGAATTTCACCGATGATGTGATTTTCAAGGAGACTTTAAAAAAGGCAGTTGGAGATATGGTAGCTGGAACTTCAGTGTTTACTAAATGCAATGCAGTGCAGGGAAGAATCAGAGCTGCAAATAGAGGATGGAGCATCTTTTGCCTCGAGGTGACAGTTAATGCAGGGGAGGATGAGTCATGGTTGGAAAGAGTACAGCATCCTTTGGACTGGGAACAGTGGTCATTTATTTAAGCTGTCTCTTGCTGCTGATTCTCTTTGACATTTTTCTTACTTGCTCTATGAGGGAAAATAGCATAACTGACACTACTATAGAGATTAGAAGCAAATCTTTTAATGGAAAACATGAGTTGTTGGCATTATTTTAATTTTTTTTTGAAAAGTTACACTTTTTTGAAAGCTATAGAGTGGGGGATTAGTCTTATTTGCTTTATGTTACATCTCCTAATTCATTTTGATGTTAATGTTTACAAAAATACATTGTAGTTCAGTTCTTTATATCTTTACTGAGTACCTGTTGTGAGGAATACAATGAAGAATAAGCTAGAATCAGGTAATATTTTGGCTTTGGTTAGAATACAGAGTATATGGAGAGTATGATAGTAGATGAAATTATACACAGGAGCTCCCACTATTGTGTTAAATTGGTGCAACTGAGATTTTTGAACAGAGATGTTGTTAAGAGATGGTTTGGAGGACATTTTGGTTCATTTGTACTATTTTGTTTAACTCACTTATCCTGTGTTGAAGTTTGTTGAAATAGATGATTATTTTTTCAAACTGCAAGCATATTGTCCAGTGTATACTTAATAGCACCAGAAAACATTCTATATTATGATACCTTAGTTTAGTGAACCAACTTATGGAAAATAATAGGGTAAAGCTATTTTTAAATAAGGTAAGGAAACCAAAAATCACTATTGGCCAGATGGTCTCAAGGATCCTGCACCCTTCAATTTGGCTCTTACACATAAAATGATAGACATCTTAGTAATTTTATTTAAAGAGCTAGAGGAGAAAACATTTACCATATTCCTAAGGAATGAGTCAGTTGTTATTTAACCCACTGTGTAATTCAGTGCCTTGATATATTTAGATCCTTTGTGTCTTGAAAAATAAATTGCCCAGAGAACAACATAGCTGTCATTTTGAATATTTCTTTTTTCTAAGAATGTAATTAAATTACACATTTTATATCAGCCAGCCAATCAGACCAGGACCACATCTAACTCCTAACCTCATTCAGTTTGTCTGGTGAACTATGTTTCTCAGAGCAGCCCAAATGTCAGCTTTTATAGAGAAGACAATGATTCATTCCCATTTTCTTCTCCTTCTCCTTCCTTCTTCTTCCTCCTTCTTCTTCCTTTTCCTTCTTCCTTCTTCTTCTTCCTTCTCCTCCTCCTCCTCCTCCTCCTCCCTCCCTCCCTCTCTCACCCCCATCTCCTTCTCCATCTCCCTCCCCTCCCCCTTTCTCTTCCCTCCCCCACACAAATTTTAGCCAAATATTTACAGCCAATGGACAGATGACTTTGTCTCACTGTGATTTTCCAGGACAACTTCTAAATTATTAATGGTAAAAACATTTCCATTTGGTAACTCACTTGACAGTAGCCAGCTGCTGTGGTGCTAATTTGTTGATATATGCCAAAAAGTAGGGGGGGGGGGAGTTGTGAAAGGGTCTAAAATCATTCTCAGTAGAGCAGTATGGGATCGAAACTTGATTGAAACCCTTAAGTTTTTGTTGAGAACTGTGTTTTATTCCGTAGAGATACTCAAAATTCGTTTAACTCAGACTTACCAGGATTCACTAAAGTTACTATAAATGGAGACATTTCTCAGCTGCATGTTTATTTTGGCAATTTTGCAAATAAAAATGAATTTTTCTTTATGTAAGACTTATCTATAATGATCCTCTTTAACCAAATTGGAACTTTGGGATATAATAAGTTCCCTGATATTAGAGACAGTCAGGTAGAAATAAGAGACAGTTGATTTGGGGTTGTGTAACATACATTTCCTTATTTTAGAAGTTCAGCTAGATTAGTTTCCCAGCCCAAATTTAACTGAAAATCACGTAATTCAAGAAGGCATAAGAGGACTGAAATATGAGCTGAAACTACAATCACTGAGCAAAATGAGAAGGGAGGGAATCAGTAGAAAAAATCAGTAAAATTTTGCTTGGTGGTAGGGAAAATTTGATATTAATGACCTTTAAGTCTCCTTCTATTCCTGATTTTCTGTAACTTAAACCTAAACATGTAGGTCACTGGCATTTGGAATTCCATATGGGGTTCTAAACTAAATTTTAGGGCTTCCCTAAGCCCCATTTTAGTTTGGCAAGAGTCATTATGAAAGCAGGCTAAGAATCTTGACTGATGGACCTAATCACAATCGACACAAGCTTTAGATTAGGTGATAGTGATGCCAGACAAAGCCTGGATCTGTGAAGGCTACTGATATAATTGATAGCTAGCATCAAATAAGACACAGGTTAAGTGAGAAGACTGATGTCAAGAACCAAGACAGTATAGCTACCTCTGGCCATCTGATGGAAGTTTAAGCACCATGGACAGCTCTTTGAAACTGTCGTGTGACTGCGAAGATGCCTACAGTTTGTAAAAATTGCATTCAGGTCATTTGGGGTTCACTTCTTCCTAGCTAAAGATCTCTACCATAGACAGGTCATTTAATTTGGGCAATCCTCAGTTTTCTGATCTGCAACAATGGAATAATATCTGCTTTATATAGTTCTTACATATACATAGTAGGTGATAAATTGCAAGTATGTTCCAGCTATACAAATTAAAGATGTTAATGTTTTTATTATCCTTTTATTTTTAATCATTAGACTTAACCTAATATTTATTATGTTAATGAAAATGGTTAGATTATTTTCAGTCTATGAAACAACACTTAAATATATTGATGGGAGAGGCCAGGATATAGGCAGATGTATACTTTTTGGTCAGAGAAGTGAACTAGGATTTACTGCTATCCTGTAGATTATGACACAGATTATTACATTTATTATGCCATTAATTTTCATAACAACTCTGTGTACCTCACAAAGGTAGCAGACTCAGTCAGTGGTATGTTCTTCTATCATGACGAATTCCTTCTGGTGCTGATGCTGGGAGAAAGGAATGACAACTGATATACAGGATCATAGTGGTGATAAAATTCAGATTCTTGGATCTTCCAAGAATGATCTCTTCTGTAAATTTTCCTCATGGTAGAAAGCAGGAGTGAAATATAGGGAGTAAGGAATGCACCTCGGACTCCAACAGGGGGATAGCACATCTTCCATAGCCAAGAGATGGAACCATGTATCCAGGGGCCCTTTAGAAGGAGATGAATTAAATCCACTGAGATGACCCAGTTTGTTACTGAAATCACTACAGGTCTGGTTGTGGTGGGGACCCTCTACAAAGACCCTCAATCCATGGGCTGTTGAAGGAAGTGAAAATTCATACTTTGATTATCTATGTGTAATAACTTTATATAATATGTGTGATATTAATGAAAAGCCTCTCACTACCTTTATAATTGGAATATTTTTGAGAGAAAATGAATGTCTTGCATTATTAGCACTAGTAGTCCTGTCTTTGATGAAGCCAAAGTATTCCCTTGTGATCTTATGTAAATTTTTACTAGACTTAATTTGAATCTTTGTTTCAAAACAAAATAGCTATCTGGCTTTTTTAGAAAATGAATTCCACATATGGAAATTCCATTTACCATATGTAAATTGAGACATATAAAATATATTATAATTGAAGATTACTGGGTAGCAAAGAAATACCCTCACTGTATTTCCATATAGTTTGTCTTGTGTCTGTAAGGATGTTGACAGCTAGAATCCTTTTATCTGAAGCTCAGCTGGGCTGACTTTTTTTCTTGCTGGTTTGATAGATACATGTGATTATCTATTCAATAGTCCATTGAAGAATAGTTTGAAGAAGCAGCAATTTTCTACCTAGGTGTCATTTTAAATCCATTGTCAGAAGGAAATGATTATGTGATGCTGTTGCCCCTCATAACTTTCAAAAGGAAAATGTTAGTGATTAGGTAGTTACATAATAATTCATATAATAGAAAGAGCATGGGGCTTGAAATCAGGAAATTAGTTTGAATTCTTGCTTCAATATACCTACCAGGTATACCACCTTTATCATATTGTTTAAACTCTCTGAACCACACTTTCCTCCTGTGAAATGCTATTGTTCACCTATGCCAGAGAATGACTGTGAGATATTTGATAATGTTTGTGAATGTTCCTAAAACCTGTAACACTTGAAAGTGCTTGTTTATTTATAATCATTCTCCTTTTTTGCTTATTTCCTACAGAAAGTAAGTGAGAAGGTTGGAGGAGCCGAAGGAACCAAGCTAGATGATGACTTCAAAGAGATGGAGAGGGTACGTCTTCACCATGTAGAATTCCCTTTGCATCAAACTACTAGGCATTTTAAGCAGAAAAGAGAGAAGGGAAAAGGAACTCTCTTCTCCACTGGTATCTGAGAATATGTTTTGTTATTCTTAAAATTACTCTCTTTTCAGGGTATAGTTTAAAATAGAGCTTTGGGGGGAGGTGGAAAAAGAAGAGGAAAAGGCAGGGCATGATGTCCCAGATATTTCTGGGAGTAGTCACTGTCTGGCTTTAGAGGGCTCCCTTGGCAGCCTGAGGCAGCAGGGTGTGGTGGAGACCAAGGTTATGCCCCCTGCCAATCTCTGCCCACATTCCGCTTCTACCAGTTGTACAAATCAGTTTATAGCCCTGTGTCTTTATTTTTTAATGTAAAATGAGAATATTAATCCATGCTTAGAGATGTATTAAGGATTTAAAGTAATATAAATCATCTGGTAAAACATTTGTGAGAAGATAGTAGTTTCTCAAAAAGTGGGGAGTGGAGGTAATGAAAAGAGAATCCTTTTCATTTTCTTGTGACATTTGCCATATTTTCTCTTTTGCTTTTCCTTCATTCTGAGACTGTTCATAGCAAGTGATATTTAAGTTTATGGTGAATAGTGTGTACTGCATTGTGCAAAGATTTGTTTTAGGTAATTTGCTAACAGGCAGTGAACTGGGAATACAAACCCTGTGCTGAAATGAAGAGATTGTCACTATTTTATCATACCTAGTAACCACATTTTTACTTAGTCCATATCAGTTCCAAGGGGCTGTCTTAGTTTTGCTAATTTTACTGTTTGTGTGAGTTGTCAAATAAAATTCCTAGATGATTCCTCCCTTACTTTTTTCTTTAGTTTTTCTCCTGATGAGTTAATTGGTGAATTCAACAAATTTTTGTTCTGTGCTTCCTCTGAACCAGTCATGTGGGGATATAACAGTGTGTAGGTGAACAAGATGTCTGATAGCGTGAATTTCGTAGGCTAGTGGGGAAGACAAACTCTGGATAAATACTGACCAGTGTGACAAGAGTAACAAAGCATGGTGCTAGAGAAGCTTGTAACAGAGAAAACTAACCCACAGGATAGTCGGGAAAGGCCTTCCTGATATTTAAGTGGCGTTGTGAAGAAGGATGAGTGGGTTAGCAGAACCTAGTATGTTCCTAGTAGAGGAAACAGCCGGTAAGAGAGAACAGACACATTTGAGTTTCAGAAAAAAAAAAAAAATTGCCAAAAGACAGTGAAGTGAGTCTATACAGTGTTCACCTAGGTGGTCATTCTATGTCCTTGAGACAGACTTCACTAATAAGGTAAATACCTACCGGGTAAGAGATTTAATATGAGACTCCTGAGTCTCAACTAGAAATGAGCCTCATGTTCAATGCCATGCAGCCACTTAGCCCCACTAAGGTCTGCATTGACCCCTATTTTTTCCTCACCTCTGGATAGTTGTAAATAGCGCCTGACCTTTAATTAAAGTTAGTAAGTACTACTCTTCCTAGTTCTGGAACCAGTCTTCTACTCATCCTCCTATAGTAATGAGTCTCTAGATGCTGACATACCTGCCCAGAATGGCTTGACTTGGACTCATCCTGTCCTGTAATTTTGGTGTTCCTCATGTTTGATTATGATCAGTCCTGGATCTGTTAGTTTGTTCCAACTGTTGTCTTCACGCCATCTTCCTTAGTCACCCCTTGTCATTTGAAGTCTCTCCCTCTCCCACCCCAGAGGGAATTTGTTATTTGCCAGGTGGCCAGTGCCATGTTGTTGTTCACAGATTAGACAGTTATTTAGGAATTTAGAGCCAAGGATCCAGATTTTGAGCCCACTCTTCAACCTCTGCCCAGACTAAAGGTAGTAAGTGAGATAGTTCACTGACTAAGCTCAAACAGACTTTCTGTTTCTTAAGTGAGGCTAGAAAGAATAGGGAATTTTGGAGAACAGAGTAGTTTAATCACTGAATAACTAGTTAAGTTTTTGGAATCATGCCTATCTTGCAGACTAATTGAAATAAAAGATCTTGCCAGTATTTCATTTCAGGCAAAGACCCACAGACATCCTTTTGCCTCTGAAGGAAAGGTTTATTTTTATTTCTTAGAAAACAATCTGTCAAGTTTTTATTTCAAAATTTAGATATTTCTGCAATAAAGTTAATTTCTTCTCATTTGCATTTGGGTTTATACAAGTAAACAGATATTTATATTTCAGTGTGGAAATTGTTTCATTCCATTTTTAATTCCACTCATATTTTTACCTTATCTGTGACTCTACTGTAAATTTTTCATTCACTACCCATGCTAAATTTGCATTAAAGGTAAATATTTCTTTGGTGACTAGAAAGCACATGCTTTGGACTTAGAATATCAAATGTTTTCTCTCCTGTTAATTTATTAGTCACAAAAATATGTTCTCTAGCCTAAAGACGATTTCCCTTTCTATAGTTGATTTTTCTGATCCCTAAGCATTTGAGGCTAGAGAGACCATTGTTTAGGGTGTTCTGTGAGGTGCAATTAGGCAATAAAATGAAATAAATTAGAGGTTTGCATCAAACAGTTCTCCTGGGAGAAAGAAGTGATATTCCTAGAGGTTATTGCTCTAATCTGTTACCCCCATCACTCTCCTGCTGAGGTGCAGTAAAATCACAATGTATGCCTCTTAGCCCCCACAGGCTTCCGCTCCCAGAGCTGATTGTGTGGAATCCTGTGGCTGTGTAGTCTCTGCAGGAACCCTGCTCATAACCATTTCACTCTTCCTCTTAATTGCTGTGCATGGAATTGTTTTTGTGTTAGTTTTAAATGGTATCTGTTTGCTTACAAGCTATATAAAAGGCAGGCTAAATTTCTTAACACAATACAGATATTGTGTGGATTTGTTTTTTGAAAGGTTCCAAATTTTTGGTCAGGAATAAGTTTAGGGAAATGCTTTGTTCCTTCTCAAATCTTCTGTTGCTGCAATGATGTGTGTGTGTGTGTGTGTGTGTGTGTGTGTGTGTGTGTAATTACAATCATTAGTTCACATGGAAAGTGTTTAATTGCCTCCAAGTTTCAGACATTGTGCTGGGCATCAGGAATACAAAGATGATTAAGACACACACTTGCCTTCAGGGGCTTCCAGTTTGATGGTAGAAATAGACACATAAAATCAGCGACTTACAGGACATAGTGCCTGGTGCCTGGGAGGATTCCCATGGAAGACCCAACTCAGGCTCTGTAGATCAGTGGAAGCTTTCCAGAGAGGGTGCCTGAGCTAAATCCTGAAATGTTCTCTTCTCCAATATATATGGGTGCAGCAGGAGTATGTGTGAAGGTTCTGGTGTCTCTTTTGCAGTCAGAAAACTAGCTTGGGAAATCCCATCTGTTAAAACCAGCAGCAACCACAGGCTATACAATACTTTAATGAGAATAAAATTCTTCTTAAGCAGCAACCTCAAATTTAAAGAAAAGCAGGACTTTGAGAAAGAACAGAAAGCGTACCATTCCATATGAGAATGAGAAAGAGTGTATTATTTGCAGAGTGAGGTATAGGGAAATGTTGATAGGAGTGTGTCCAGGGTCGTTATTGCTATGCATTGAATTAGTTATTGGGAGGAGTGGAGTTAGATCCTTGTACCCAACCCCAAGTGGTAGAGATAGAATTTATGAGGAGAAACTACAGGGAGATAGATTCAGACTCAACATAAGAATTTTTGCTTGTCACAGCTGTTTTTTTTTTTTTTGGAAGAACCTTAGGAATTCCTGAATTCCCCATCACTGCCTGTGTTTAAAGAGAGGCTAAACCTACTATTCGCATATACCAAATGAAGCGCTCTTGTTATCTTGTTTGATTTTAGGGAAAGAAATTTACTCCGAATGCTTTCACTTTTTAATAACATCTCTTGGATTCTGGTGATCTCTCTCAAATGGGAGAGTAAGGAGAGGGCTCGGATTAACACATGTCCTCAGTGCGCTGTGGCGTCTGTCATGCCAAGGAACACCTTTCATGGGTGTGGTGGTTAAAAGAGATTTGGATTCCTGTTCTAGGAGACTTACTCACTGGTGTAGAATTGTAAGGTGGGTGCGACCCCCAACAAGATGAGTTTTAAAACATCTTTCTCAATGACCTGTTTACATTTATATTTCCAAGTTAATATTATTAAAGTTAATATCCAAGAAGGTTAATAAAAGAATACACCGGACATGTCTTGAACATACTGTTTATTAATCAGGCCTTTCTGGTATGGGAGAGAACTGCCATAAAGCAGAGCAATTTGAGGACAGGTACATTAACTCTTCCCAGTCAGCAGGGTGTATGAAAGACATCCTAATTAGACCAACCTGTACTTCATTGTCAGACAAGCTTGCCCAGACTGCTGTTTTTATGTCTGTATGACTTATCTAATGAGTTTTCCTCATTATTGTGTGTGTACATTCTGAACGTTTTCTTAAGTTCAGTGATAGAAAAATTAAGAATTCGAAAACATTTATGTTCTGTGTAACGTTTAAACATTTCATTTGCACAGCCCCTGTGAGTTATCCTATTCTAAGTGGGTCTTAATTCATCTATTGATTATTTGATCACTAAACCCACACACTACCTGTGTTCCATTTTTTTTTTCTAAACTCTCCTCCTACATCCCTGTGACAGTATCTGGTATCATGCACTGTCTGATGTGTCAAGTCCTATCTTTCCATCCTTTCGTTGCTCCATCATGAATGCTGTTGTTCACATCCATGGCCGCTATGTATGTCCAGGAAACATTGACTCCTGTTTTCTCCAGTGGATGAAGGTGATAGTCAGATCCTTCAAAACATTCACCTGCTTCTGGTCAATCCTATGTCTTTCCATTCACTTGTCTCTAAAGAGGAAGGCAGCAGGTCACATGGTCAGCACCTATAGACTGAACATAGAACCTTCACACAGAGGTTGATAAACTTTTTCTGAAATTTGAGCCTTTGTGGGCCACAGGGCCTTTGTGGTCTCTGTTCTCACTCCTCATTTCTGCTGTTGAGGAGCAAAAGCAACCACTGACTCTGTAAACTAATACGTGATTGTGTTCCTGTAAAATTTACCTAAGGACACCGAACTTTTAATTTCACACAGTAATTATGTGAAACGAAATAGTAGTCCCATCTTGAATTTTTTCAGCCATTCAAAAAAATGAAAAACAGGTAGTGACCTGGTTTTGGCCCACTGGCCACAGTTAGCTGAACCAGAGACCCTGTGCTCAGTTGAGGTTGACCCTTTCAACACATTAACCACCTGCTCTAGACACACTCAAGTAAGCTTTATTTAAGTCCTTTTGTTCAGAAAGTATTATAACCTTCAATTGAAATCCACCTTTAAAGCAACTTTATCTAATGTAACTATTTGTGTACTGCATTATCAGAATGCATCCTTAAACAAGAAGAAGAAAAACATTACAGTGAGTGAAGAGGATGGAGAGAGCTATTTCTCTCCCAATATTATAGTAATAAGAATGGATAGTAGAGGAAGAACTGCCTGACTAAAGATTGGGAGTTTTTAAAATCTTGGTATTGAGAAAATTGAAGGAAAAAAGACCTAATAAATGTATGCCTACATATTTACCTTCAGAAAAACAGGGATTTTATTTCCTGAGAACATGCCTGTATGTATTTTGTTTTACCTCCTCTAAGCAGCCTTCCATAGTGGCTTCCTCCCCCATCCAGGTAAGATTAGGTAAATAAATGGTGACTCCAGAGTTCACAAGAATAGTAGTTGTAATTTAGGACACATCAAAATTATTTCCAAGTAAGAGGGAAAATTGGGGCATTGAGGAAATCCTTAGCTATGTGTCATAAGTTCAAAGTTAAACTGTGCCTTTATCACATGGGAATGTATTCTTGCCAGTCAAAATAAATTATTTAAGTGCAAATCTTCTTAGTTCATCTAATTATATCAGGACTGTTAATAAGAGAGTGTGTGCTTTCATGGCGTCAGTTTAGATATACAACTTTCCTAGCCTTTCAATAAGGTGCATTTCAACAAGGTCCTTACAGGTTAATGATCCTCAGCCTGTCCATGACTGACACAATTTAGTATAAAGTGGCACAAAGACTCCTGGACATCATTTGAGAGGACAAATAAAGAGAAGTTAGAAATGGTCAGCCTCTTACCTGCAGGTAGTCATTGGTCAATCTGTTTCCTCTGCAGTTCTTAGTAAACCCTCTGATCCATGACCTTTGAAATGACCTTTCTTCCCATCATAGCCACACTAGTTGTGTAACCTCAGGGAATTCATTTCCCTTTTTTAGCTTCAGGCTTGCACATTTAAAACATTAAGACTTTAGATAGGTGCGCCACTGGTCTTGTCTTCGTGTGTTCACTAACTCTACCTCTGCCAAGTGATTATCTGTCAGAGTAAAATCAGAAGCAAGAGCATTGTGAACTCATTTACTAACAGCTGTTTCCTCTTCAGGATACATTCTGATAATGCAGTACACAAATAGTTACATTAGATAAAGTTGCTTTAAAGGTGTATTTCAATTAAAAGTTATAATACTTTCTGAACAAAAGGGCTTAAGTCAAGCTTACTCAAGTATGTCTAGAGCAGGTGGTTAATGTGTTGAAAGGGTCAACCTCAACTGAGCACAGGGTCTCTAAAGATCTAGGTTGTCTGGGTTCCTTCCTGGGAAACTTTGGTCATACCACAGGGGATACTATGGTGGTTCTTATTCCTAATCCCCTTCTAAAGGGATTGATCCCATCCTGGAGACCAAACTTAATGCTCTAAAATTGCTTTCTTCAGCTTCTCTGCTTCTCTGCAACTACTGACTTAAACCATGCTGGTGGCTTCTATTTACAGAGCCCAGAGTTAAGGAAGCTTCTGTACCCCAATTGAGATCTACTTTTCATACCTTTCTTGGTGACTGCCTTGTGGACTATTCAAAATTAATCCTCTTGGCACTTCGGTAGAGAACCCTGTGTAACATGCAGTCAGACCACTCAGCATGGGAGAACTTCCCTTTCAGAGAGGCTCGGGGTAGAATAGTTCATGTGTATGAAGTTTCCACAGACCTTGAAGACTTTCAGAAGAAACAAACAAACAAGATGGGATAGCAGGTGCTCTCATCCTGGCCCTGTGTGATTGGCCCTGCCGGGGACCCAGCTACATCCATGGCTAGTCTAACTTAGTATCTCTCTTCAGGAGCTTAAGTTTCAAAAAGTATAGGGTAGTGGTTAAGAACATAGACTTTGGAGCCAGAATTGGGCAAGTTTCTTAACGTCTATATTTCTTAACTTCATAGTTGCTGAGGATGAAATGTGTGAAGATACGTAAAGTCCTTAAAACAATGTCTGACAAGTAGAAAGCACTTTATGATTGATGGTAGTTTTATAACTGAGGGCAGAGATGGGAGAAAGTTAGAAATTGGTTAAAGTTCTTGCACTAGATGACTTTAGAATATCAGACAGTCATTGAACAATTTAGCTCATCTGGTGGCACTTCTTAGAAACTTTGATGTTTAGATTTACTTTTCTTCCCATCATAGCCACACAGAACCTTTGGATACATTCTCCATCAAACTCCTTAAACCCTGTTTTATGTTCAGCAGGAGAGCTGTGTTTCTCTCCTATCATGGCTTTGATCTGGACTTTCAGCATGCCAGGTCTGCACACAGCTTTTGAATCCATTTTTTATGACTTTGAGTACACAGTGGTTGGGTGGTGTTTTGCTAATGCTACCAGAATCTCCATGCATGACCACACAAGTCCTATACCACACAACTCTGGGGACTGCCATTTCACTTCACAACTAAACACTATTTAGTACACTCAAATCTAAGACATCTTGAAAATTCAAGTTAACCAGAAGGATGTGGAGCTGGGTTCATAACGTGGGCAGACACCTCTTAAATAGGAGTCTTTTTTAAGTTGTTTTTGTACCGTGATGACCTCAAAAAGAAAAACTAGCTGTCCTCTGTTTGTAGTAGTAGCAAATACCTAATACGCACGATAATATGACTACAATAGAATGGGAAATTATGAAGTGTTAAGAAACCAAATATAAAGTCTTCTGATGGATTATGGTTTGGTTCCTAATTGTGAACAAGAAGGAGACTATCCTGGGCCTCCCCGGTGGCGCAGCGGTTAAGCGCTGCGCTGTGGAGCTGTCGGCAGCGGCGACGCGAGTTCGACGCCTGGCCGGGGAGAATCCCACATGGCACGGCAGACCTCTCCTGCCTCGCCCGCTGCTCCCCTCAGCAGTGTATTTCTGATCTGCCTGTTCTGCTCCCCACTCTGTCTCTGGTGAACCCTCTCGCTGCCCCACGCCTCTAGCCTGTACCCCAGCTCATATGTATAAATAAAAAATAAATCTTTAAAAAAAAAAAAAAGGAGACTATCCCATCCATAAAAGTTGCTTTCATATGTAGGTATAGGAGGTTATTGAAAAATTCCTCGGAATTGAGAGAGGAGCCATTCACCTCCAATAAAAGCAAAAATCCCCATGGAGTTAATTGCTATCTGAAATTCCCCCACCGAATTTTGTTTCACTCATTTGTCATGTATTTCCTCCACATACCTTGGAGAGAAGGATGTGTTTGTTTTCACTAATCATTTACCGTGTAGAGTGAATGAATGCAATGCAAGTGTTGATAAAAGAAAAATAGCCTGGGGAGTGTAGAAAGAACTGGCTTGCATGGAACAGCTTACACAGCCTCTACATGGAGGTAGAAGGCCCCAACAGAGAGACATGGTGATACACTGAATGCAAATACCGATCATACAAAAGTTTGCAAGGGTGAACTTAAGTGCCAGGCTTTTTATTTACAATTAGTTAGAAGCTAAAGGACTGGTTAGAACTGTTTTCTCAAGACTTTTATATGAGTAGGTCATTCTTAGAAATGAAGTACAAACATTGCCTCTCATTTGAAAAAGCATAGTTGGTGTTGGATTTTTATGGGGGGGGCAGTAGTGAAGGCTGCCACCTTTCCTGCCCACTGTACACATTCAGTAAAATGTCCCTGGGGCAAAATATGATTCATTGTCTCTATCTTCTTTTAAAATTTTATTTGGGTTTATTTTATGCTAAATTTATTTCTGGGCTGAAACTTTGTTATGTCAGATGTTTTGTTTTTTGTTTTTTTTCCCTTGGAATGTCTTCTTCTGTGCAACCTCTTTTTCTGGATTGGGAGTAAATTGCTTCTTTTCAATAAGGATCATTTTGATGTGGCAGGGAAAGCTCATGCAGAGGCTAATCTGATCTAGAGCCCTGTAAGTCTCAGAACCACCTTGCAAGTTTTAGTCACCTAAATGTGCCCAAGGACCAGTGACTCTACATCAGAGTCCTCAAGTTCAGCATTAATCTCTGCATTTTAAGGTAATCAACACTCATTTTTGCTTATGGAAATTGCCTCCAGCCCTGCTGTTTGGTCTGGCATCCCTCTCTACTCCGGCATTGTAATGACAGGATGTCACACTTTGCTTCAGGTCATATCTTTGAGAGACCTGGTGTATCTTTTCAGATATGTATACCCACCAAGGGTGGTTTCACTGGTGTTCTTAAAGTGAACAGGAAGATTTGGTATACATGTTTTTGTGGGGTGCTCTTGTCAAATGAATAACAAACCATTTTCAGAGACCTTCTCAGACCAGTTATAGGAGGAGAAAGCTCTCTCTTGCTTGTTTAACTAGAAAAAAAAATACTTTGAAATAAATTTAGTAGGTTACCAAGTTCCTCTTTGGATAAACAGGATTTTTAAATCTTTTTTTTAAAGATTTATTTCATACAAGAGCAGGGGTGAAGGCCAGAGATGTGGGGGGTGGTGAGAGGTTTCACCAGGGACAGAGTGGGGAGCAGAACAGGCAGATACACTGAAATACACTGCTGAGGGGATCAGTGGGTGAGACAGGAGAGGTCTTCTGTATCATGTGGGTTAGCTCCCTGGCCAGGAATCGAACTCTTGCTGCAGTGGCTGTGAATAGCGTCATAGTGCTAAGACTTCTTGCACCACCAGGAAGGCCCTAGAATTTTCAAATCTTGCTGCAGCATCGCTCAAGAGAAAGCTATTATTAGTTCTGGCAGCTCCTCAGAGCCCCTCATATTCTACCACAAGATTTGTGGTTGCTCCGTTGCACCACCAGTGGTTGTGTATGTACTGAAGCAAACACTTAAGTTTCAAAGCTAGTGATTGTTGTCATTTAGATTATTTGTTTTCTCATTTCAGAAAGTAGATGTCACCAGCAGAGCTGTGATGGAGATAATGACTAAAACAATTGAATACCTTCAACCTAATCCAGGTAAGAGATCATTTTATATATTCAGAGTGTCCTTCTAGGTGACTTCTCGTTTCTCTTAGATGTCTTAGGTTTGCTGTGCTTCTATTCCTTCAGTCCCTGTTCTGGAGGTTCAGTGACTTTATAGATAGCATATTTACTGTGGAGGGGAGATTTTACCACTTGAAGTAAATGGAAAATTATCTGCTATTTTATCTGACTGTAGTGTATTTAACTAGTAGGATTGAGTGGGTAGCTTGGGTGGCACTAATGTCAGGTTAGTACAAGCTGTTATTAATAATGCAAGCTGTTATTAATGCAACTTTCATTTTTAAGGCATAGAGAGAAAATTAGGATACATTCTGGGTAAGATAGAGTAATTCCTTCTAGTGTGAAAGTGGGAAATAGAATAGTTTTGTGAAATACAGAAGGTTTCTATTCACAGAAGTATGATTGACATCTTTGGAGGGTTGGGCTTAAATCTCATTCCCTGACAAGCAAATTGTAGTTCAGCAATTGTTTCTGCTAACCGTGGAGAAGTAGTAATAGAGATAATGGAGCTATATACCTTGTGATTAAGAAGCTGGCAGAACTGGGGCAATCTCCTTAGGCACAAAGTTTAACAGAACAAAGGAGCCAACATCACAGATCCCTTCATTTCTCTTCCTATATAGTAATTTCTAACTGCAGAATACAGAGGCTTGAAGCACAACTGAGTGTATTTATGTGAGATGTACGAATAGTTGCAAAACTTATTACTCTCGAAACTATTTTCTTTGGGAGTTTCAGGTTGGGATTCCATTGTCTTTAATGGTCCTAGGGAATGCCCAGGCAGTGGTATCGGCCCCAATCTGTTTGGATACTGAGCATTAGTGGGCAGCAGATATGAAAAGAAAAGGTATGGGATGGTAGGAAGCAGTTGTGAATGCGCAGTGAGTTCATGCTCTCTACTGCCTCCTGTCACTGACTGCAGTGTCCTTTCAATTTTAACTAATCCAGGACGCTATAGCTGCTGTTTTGAAGATGGATACAATTTATGTGATTAACATTCTCAATTTTTTTCTTTTTAAAATACATCATAAATGGTGTTCCATGAGGAAGGAAAATATAGACATAAATAAGCTGTAGGAACCACCTGATAACCAAATTGTTAATAGATTAGGTGAAGAATAGCAAAAATCAAGTTTCTGATTTTTACTTGGGCTCATCTTCTTGACCTTTATTTCCATAGAAATACAACGAGCTCTTAGATGTGTATCAGTTTCTTAGTATTTAACAATTGTAATGGTCAAGCTGTGAAAGGAACTTCTCACCATGCCTCACCACAAGAAATTATTGTATATGAGCCAGATATTTTTGTCTTTATCTTTGCACAGAATTTTGTGATGCTCTATGGTTTCTTGGGATTTACACATGAATTGTGTGATAACATTGTTTTAGGGCTAAGATAAATATAGGGTAAGGAGGATAATATTTATTGAACACTACTGCACTTTCGTATGTGCTATCTTTACATACTGTCTCATCTCTAGAAGTAACCATTTTTCCTGATTGAACAGTTCATACTGTAGAAAAGGGACTGAAAATCCATTGTAACACAAATTGTGAGAGGGGAGCTATCGGAGTTCGGAATAATGGATCTATGTTCTGGTGTAGGTGGGATAACACATTGAACACTATGTCCCTCAAAGTTCAGAGCCACCCAGCACCTCAGAATGCCACCTGGAAAATATGGTCTTTTCAGATACAATTAATGATCTTGAAATGAACTTATCCTGGAGTTAGGGTGATTGGTGTTCTTATAGGTAGAAAACACAGAGAGATACAGGAAGAAGGTTATGTAGATTTGGAGGCAGAGATTAGATTTATGCTACCACAACCCAAGGAATTTTAGGGACTCCCAGAAGCTGCAAGAGACAAGGAATGATGCTCTCATGGAGCCTCGAGAAGGAACTAACCCTGCTGATACCTTGATTTCAGGCTTCTGACCACTTGAACTATGAGAAAAGAAACTTCAGTCATTTAAGACACCCATTGTGATATTTTATGACAGCCCCAGAAAACTAATACATAGGCTAATTTCATTTTATGGAGGATTAAACAAGGACCAGAGAATTTAAGAAATGTTCTCAAAGTTAACATGACTAAAAGGGAATGAAGTGAGGATTGGAGTGCAGGTCTGCCTGCCGCCTAAGCCCTTGACATTCTGTTGTATGGTTTCTGTCTTTAAGAAGATTAGGCCCAGGTTCATGCAGATACAGAGCTTCCTCACTTTCAGAGTAGAATCACAAAAATTCAGAAAGGAAAAAAATTATTGGGTTGAAGTGTAGTTTTATTTTAATAAAAAATATTAGAATACAATGTAGTTGAGGAGATTTGAATTTTTTTAAATGACAGATTTTAATAGAATGCTAAATGTGCTAGCTGGCTGCTTACATGTTGGTATTATGGCTCTTTGAAAAGTAAATGGACATCTGCCACCAACGAGAACAATTAAGGCCATCACCAGGCAATCCCAGGTTGGGTTCAGATTACATACAAGTAAGTGTCATCCAAAAGAGTCCCAAGCAAAACAAAGTTTCATAACCATTTTAAGGAATTCAGAAAATATGTGTTTAATTGGTTTAAGATGTGTATATATAATTTAGTTCTTCCATGGATTTCTTGTACTGGGTGCAGACTC
Organism: Scalopus aquaticus; assembly: GCA_004024925.1. NCBI lineage: Eukaryota > Metazoa > Chordata > Mammalia > Eulipotyphla > Talpidae > Scalopus > Scalopus aquaticus. Next base: position 44,851 of record PVIJ01003296.1, read on the forward strand.
TGGTAAGCAAGCTCCTGAAAGGTGGCTAGTCGAGAACACTTGTTCAGAACCCATGTGTCCTTGAGAAGAGTATGAGAGAGTCGCTTGCAAACACCCAACGTCCCAAGTCCTAGAGCCCAGAAGAGCAAAAGGAATATTCCCAAACTCAAGCAGTTTGCTGAATACTCTGATCACTCAATCTCTCAGTGACTCCAGGAGTGGCTCGACCAAGGTGCATCGCTGAATGTTTGTTCTGCTTTTCCTTGGTGTCACCTGCACATTTACGATAGTTATGTAATAGGTGTGCTTTTGTTGCCTTCCCTGTAAAGACAGGACTGTGCCAGTTTTATTCACTGCTGCGTTCCCAGCCCCGTTATAGCAGCCAGTGACACCTGCATATTTGAATAAATGAGATATGAATCACAGTTGACTGTCAGTTTCTTATGTGATACAACTACTCTAATATAAGGGAGAGAAAGAAAAAAACTCTTTCCCTACACCATTAGCTTGACACATGTAACAAACATTTAATCAGATGCATTTACCTTTGTGTAAAAATCTGTTCTAGTTGCAGTGGGGGTAGAAACAGAGCCAAAATTGGGCACCTGCCCTGTGGGATCTCACAGACTAACAGCATAAGGTACATGTACTCTGAGGAGAGTGGCCCAGAGGGCTTCAGAGCTAATTCCTTTTGGAAATTCCAGCTAACTGATGAGGTGAATGTGGTCACAGGTCTACAGGTGTGCCCTGTGAAGCAAGACTTTTTAGAACTTGGAATGCAGAGCTATAAATTCTTTCAGCTTGAACTGTGAAATTATTCTGTCCAAAACAGCATAAACCAGTACAAATTTCTAAACTACTTATATAAGAAATGATTTGAACCTGAAAAGTACTATGCATAAATTCCATTCTACTGATTTTGGGCTAATATTCTTATAGTATCTAAGCGTAAAGGTCATCAGAGAACATGTATTGTAAATCCATTTTCTTGTAAGTAAAGCAGTAAATTAGCATTATCCAAAAGAAATAAAATGCATGCCACATGTGTCATTCTGGATTATCTAGTAGCTACATTAAAAATCTAAAAAGAAAGGTAAGACTGATTTTACTCTCCTATTTAACCCAGTACATCTAAAATATTAACCAATATTAAAGATTATTGAGAAATTTTACATTTTGTTCTGGTGCTGTTTTGAAATTCAGTGTGTATTTCATTTCAAAGCACATCTCATTTAGGAATAGCTACACTTTTTATGCTCAAATTTCCCATGTAGCCAGTGATTCCCATAATGAACTATGTAGGATGAGAGAGTTTGACATTCCGCCTAACCGTGACTTGGATTATGACTCTAAGTTTGATGGTTAGCTCCTTGGGTTAGATATGTTGGTGGTGGTTTTAGTCAGTGGAAAAATGAACTTTTAAGAGTGGACTGTGTATTTGTTTCCATAACCTTCTGTAAATATGCTTCATGGCACTATAGTGAAACTCTGCCCCTTAAATAAAAACTAGACGTGTTGGGCTGTATTCTTTTCCCAGCCTTAGCTTACTGGTCATGGCAGAGGCTTTTCAGTTTGCACTGAAGAGTTATTCACCCTGATGGCCTAACTCTGTACAAAATTCAGTAATGTGTAGGTAATAAAGCAGTTGAACAAGGAAAACACTGTGCAGTCAGGATTTGGTTCTCCATGGAAATGCTTTTCTCTTGAATGCCTACATGGTCCAGTTTTCTCCAGCATGCCAAAGACTCGGGTATTAAACTGGAGTCATTAGATGTCTATTCAGAATATTTTAATAGTAATTTCAAAACTCATTTGTGAAAAGTTGCCTGTAGGAGCAAATGTTAGCTGTATTGATTTTAAATTACCTCATTAATAATCCCTGCAAAGATATTGCATTAAAATTATTACACTTTCCCATAGGCTGCCCTCTTAATTATCTCCTTCCAAAGATGAATGAATATAGTGATTTTAAGATATTTGGTCACAGTAGAACTGAAAATCCATACATTTAATTTAACATTCATGTATTCAAATCTCTGACTCCACAACACACAATTTCCACTATTTTCTGGAAGGCAGGACCTGAATTGTGTTCATCTTCATGTTTGTCAGAGCTCTTAACATTGTGCCTGGTGCATTGTCTGCCCTCAGTGTGTCTGCTGCCTAGGTGTATGGATGAATATATCCATCCTTCACTTAAAGAATACAGGATGTGTACTGAGTTTATAGCTGAGACTTCTACTTTTCAAAATCATTGTCAAAATGCAAAAAAGGACAGATCATAAAAATAATTTTTGAGAAAAATTTTACTAAACTTCAATGGAAGAGGGTCTTTCTCAGATCAGATGTGGTATAATTCATATAATATATATATTATATATAATATATAAATATAAATATATATTATATATAAATATATATTTATATATAAATAAATATAAATATATAAATATTTATATAAATATAAATATATATTATATATATATATACACTGAGAAAGCTAGAGCATTTCCTATTTTTTCTACATCATTGGGGCAAAATATTGAATATTAAAAGATTCCTAATGTATTTGAGACACTTTAATTAATTCAGAGTTTTAAGCCAGCTGGAAATGGTGGATAAATGACTTTTGTTGCTGTGTCTCTAAATACTGCTAAAGGCAGACCTTATTTAAAATGTAATTAATCACAACAGAGATACTATAGGTTTAAAAAGTATCACATATGTAGAAAATTATGCTAATATGGTCCCACTTTAACAACTTTGAGCTACTAATACACTACCTGCTCCTGGTGGTCCTTGTTTTCTGTCCAAGTTCTTTCTCCCTCTTGTTCACTGGGCTGCAGCCTCCCTGACCTTTTAGTTTCTCCTGCGCTTCAAGCTCTACCCCACATTAGAACTTCGCATTGGCTCTTCCCTTTTCCTGTAACGCCTTGCCTCCCAGTTATTTGACCCCTGACTTCTTACTTAACTTTCCTGCCCCAGCTTAAATATCACGTACTCTGACAGGCATCCCTTCGGCCACCTGGCTAACTAGGTCCACTGCAGTGTGGATTTTCATGACACCTTCACATGAGTGCTCTCCAAAAGTCTTCCCAGTATTTTCCTGTTGAGAATAAAATTGAAAGTTCAATTATCCAAATTCATTTCTACATTCCCAACAATCACTGTCTCCCTACCTCTGCACCAGTACCGCCAGTCTCCCTTTTTCCTCCAGCAAATCAGCACCCTTCTTCCTGAATTATCTCAACCCCCAGGCCTTTTCATAGTCTTACTCAGGTCTCTGCTCGAATGTCACCTTATTTGTGTGGCTTTCCTGATCGTCTTGTCTAAAACATCTCCCCTCATTAACTCTAAGTTCTTTCTCTATTTTCTGTTTTAGGTTTCTTTTTTTTTTTTAAGATTTATTTATGCATACAAGCTGGGGTGCAGGCCAGAGGTGTGGGAGGTGAGAGAATTCACCAGAGACAGAGTGGGGAGCAGAACAGGCAGATCAACTGAAGTACACTGGTGAGGGGAGCAGCGGGTGAAGCAAGAGAGGTCTGCTGTGCCATGTGGGTTGGCTCCCTGACTGAGTATCGAACTTGTGCTGTAGAAGGACTAGATAGCTTCCTAGATAGCTTCGTAAGGCTGCGTGCTACTTAACCCATTGCGCCACCAGGGAGGCCCTATTTTAAATTTCTTCATGGCACTTATCTTACTAAAACATTTATTAGCTGCTTATTTGTTACTTTGTGATTTGTCACTGCCACCATAATGCCAGCGTAGGGTTGTTAGTAGATTGTAGTCAGACAGACCTGTTCTTATCTTGCAGTTTATGCCAATATTTACTTTTCTGTGTTTATATTTGTTCAATACCCTGCCTTCTCCTTTTTGTACTCTCCTATTTACATTCTCCACATAGCAGCCAGCTCATGCCATTAGAGATGTAGTCATATCTTATCACTCCTCTGATTGTTACTCTCTAGTGTTTCCCATGAAGCTGATAATAGATGTACTTTCTGGGTATAAAGCCCTGCATGATTTAACTCTCGCTCTCCCCCTGAGACCATGTTGACCACTCTATTGGCTTCTTTTTAATCCTCAAGCATGCTTACTTGTTCCTGCTTCAGGGTCTTTGCACAGGAAGTTCCCCAGCCTGGAACATTTTCCTCTGGCTCCTCTCTTGACTGCTTCTCATTACTTCACTGCCCTATATGGTCCTTGCCTGGCTACCCTATTGGAAATAATGTCTCTGCACTCCTCTCATATCTCTTTCTGTGGTTTTGTCACCATTTGAAATTATCCTCTGCTTCACTTTTTTAAATAATCTGCCCATCACCCCCCATTTCCTCTCTAGAATGCTATCTCCACAACTGTAGCAACTTTGTCCTGTTTACTATCATTAATATACAAGCAGTGCTCTTGATAAATATTTATTGAATGAATGCTCTTTATCTCTCCCAATGTGTTGTAAACTATCAAAGACAAGAACTATGTCTGTTTTGTTTATGCATAGCCGGTACCTAGTTAGTGGGTGCTAAATTTGCTGAATGAAGGAATTAAATCACTTTAAGCACATTTAAGCTCCATCTGTAAGAGTAGCTAACATTTCAGGTAGAGTCATGCCTGGTGGACTTGAAGAGGTCACGATAAGAGATGTAAAATAACGAATAGCCTATGTAATTTCTATTTGGTGTCATATACAGCTAATACATTTTACATTTCCTTTGGGACAAATGTGGATATGCGTGCTTTTGTGTTTAAGTTCACTGGGCTGAAGCTATTGACAGACCATTCACATTTGTTAGTAGATAATAGTTGATTCTATTTTCAATTAGAAAAATGAAGCTTCAAGAGAGATTAAATAATTTGTCCAAAGTCATGCAATAAAAGAAAAAAAATTCATATTCAAATATGACTGTTTTCAGAGTCCATTTTATTTTCATTTTCTTATGCTACAAAACGTGAAGACACCTTCAGTCATAGTATATGTGGTGGAATACACTCTGGAGTGACCCTTTGACTGTAGGTAGAGTTTGTGACTTGCTTCTGATTTATAGAATATAGCAAAGGTAATAGGATCAGCCACTCACCACTACCTGGATGAGGTTATATTATATAGGAGTTGATGGGAAGTCATTTCCATAGTCATGTTACATTGTATAAGACTGCTCAGACTGGAATGAGAGAGTCTCCTATTGTCTAGACCATGAAAACTACCATGTTGTGACTGCCTAAGGAGAGGCCACTTGCCCTTACACTTTTGTCTGCCTGGATACTTTCCTTACAGGGAAGCAGGAAGCATATTGAAAAATCCTCAAACACCTTTTCAACGTAGAGTGAAGCCTTCTAAACCCACAAAGGCGTGGTGGGAGTGGGAGGACAGATCCACTCTTTATCAGACCAATCATATCTTTGAAACATGAGACAGTAAGAAGTACTGGCACAGTGCCAGTGACTTTATATGAGCTCAAGAATGGATTCCTTCTCTGCCCAGGGGCATACAGCCCTATCTGAGGGCATCTCAGGTGCTTACCCAGCAATTCCTGCATAGGCAAAGCCTTCCAGGAAAAGTCCCTGTAGGATTTTCCCCACAATAGCATTACAGCACCAAGGGCTCACCCTTTATCTGCTCAAAAAAAACTGAAGGAAAAAAGGCTTATGATGTCAGTACACAGAGAATTGTGTATTTTTCAAATTGCAGGAATTGTTTTAAGCTCCTGTGATGCAGTTGCCTACTCTCCCAGGGCATGCTGTGAGACCTGTGTTGGCACCTTGCAACATCCCATGTTGAGGTGGGAGATGTTCGCTGTCTGTCTCACAGGTTCTTCGGGCTGCTGACGGATACCATAGCTCAGTATCTTAAAATACCTCCCTGCTGCTTCCCACTCAGCAGGGGCACAAGAGAGCTCTATTGCCTTGGAGAGAGGTGTTATTTATAAAGACTGTTATTTGGGCTGAGGGTAGCATGAATCAGTGCTAGGGTCACATATTTATGTAAGTCAGTGGGCAAATCTTGCTCGTCCTTTTCCTCAATCGCTGTTGATATTTAACTTCAAAGAAACTGCATGGGCTTGAGGAAATTTAGTTAAGACCCAATTGCCATGTAAATCTTTTGCATCCTTTAATAAACCATTGGTGTGCAAGGCTGGGAAACACATTACTCATAGTGCAGGCAGCATTGGCACACTCATTTCAAACTCCTGCATTTTGAGATCACCCAGAAAAATTAGGTCCTGATAGGCAATCACCCAGGTTGCCAATGTGAAATAGATGCTCAAATGATTTATTACATATGTTTTGTTGTAAGTATTAAGCCCCTAATCTAACTTAGTGTGATTTGGAGATTTATACTCAATATCCAATTCAATTCCAAAGTCTCTGTACTAACTTTAAAAATTTAGTTAAAATAAATCAGAATTAATTTCCTCCAATTAAAGATATCATTGTTTCCTGATAGAGAATTAAAAAGGTAAGTAGATTTTTAGCATTTGGTGACCATTTCGATGAAATGGCTATCAACTACAGTTTTCTCCAACCAAAAGAGGGAAGGAGGAGAAAGTAACTAACATTTGCTAATGCTTGCTTTGACTAGATATTTTACCTCATTTCACCACCATAGTAATGATACTGCACAATATTATTTTCTCTTACTTATTCTGTGAGCAGTGAGGCTGAGAGGGGAAGCACCTTCTCTTCCCTGCAGAGCTGGTGAGCAGCAATGCTTCAGTTTGAGCCCTGTCCTATGTTATTCCTTTGAAAGCATGTGTCCTTCCATTCATTATAGGAAACAACAGATTCTATCACAGGACAATGCAGTTCTAATTTTATATCTTCCATAAAAGAGGCTGTGTTTTCTTATATAGATGTCAGTCTGGTCCCCAAAATTTTAATGCTTGTTCAACAAAGTCTTGTATTTAGTAATTATAATTATCCCTAATGAAATTTGATAATTTTCTGCAAGAAGGGAGAATAAATTATCTTCTTGCTTTCCTGGAAATACCTATTTGATCTTTTAAGATAATTCCCTTATGTAAAGATCCATAAACAGAAACCAGACCACCAGGAAGTAGTCTGGCTAGAGTATTCATTCTTGTAGAAATAAAAACAACAACAAAAAGAAGGTGTTAAAAAAAAGAATAAAATAGAAATCTGTGCATTGGCATTTTAAAGTAAGACCTATTGGTTCTGATTTCAGCAAAGGTTTTACGAAGGGTGACCTTGGTTTTGAAAATTTACATGAAGGTTCCGTATACACTGAGACAGATACCATCTAATCATTTACAAATGACCTAGTTCACTTATCTTATTGGATTCTTACAGAGATTTTTAGATTTAAAAGGTATTACGGAAGTCAGGTAAGCCGGTATTATGTTCAAGATGAGGAAGCAGGGGTCCACATGGGTTAGGCAGTTGACCAAGGTCAAGCATAAGGAAAGACCTACAGTCTCCTAAGTCATGGTGCAGGACTCAATCTGCCTCCTGAGGCTCAGCATCTCTCACACTTCCTCACTTTCTGCATTTTTAAGCACCTAACAAGTATAAATATAGCTAAAGCTCTACACTTCGCTGCTGACAAGGCCTGATTTGACCTACTTTAATGAAGATGTAATAAAGCAACTAGAACCTGAGTGGCTTTCTGGTATGAGAATGAACTTTTGAAACACAGCTAGGGTTCAAATTTTCATTCAGCTTCTTCTTGTTGCATATCCTTGTCCAAGTTACATCATTTCTCTCCACTTCCTCTTCCTTATCTGTAAAGCAGAGAAACATAACCTGTCTCCTGTGTATTAGTTGGATTAAAGAGATGACATATATGAACCACCCATAGTAGATACTTCCGGCATAGCTATGGAATGAAATGTGGTTCTGATCTTCAGGTTTTCAAAGATATATCAGGGTTCTTTCTAAGTTTTAGACCATGTGGTAATGTTCATGAATATTAGTACAGATCAATAAGCATTTGTTTACTAAAGATCTCTGCTTTTTGGGGCAGGTAGATTTGGTTTCTGTAAGGTAGGTAGAGATGACAAAGGAATTCAGTTTCTAAAAGCAGTAAAAGGCTCATGGAAAATATGTTCATTTCTTTGACCTCCCCCCGTGGATGCCAAGCCTAAAAGGCTTTCCCTGGCGGTAAGGACATGGAGATGCTGCCTGGAATGCTGTACCCACCTCTGGCTGAGTGTGTCACATATGCTTGTCAGTACCCACCCACACCTGGCTGCTCCCTGTTGTGATAGATACCCGTCAGTGTTTTCTTACTTGAGATTTCATTTATTTGAAATCTCTCAAAAGATTGAAGAGGAAAAGAAGTAACTGTTGAGTATATAATATAGCAGTTTAAGGCAGGTTGTAATACTATTTTATTTTCACAAGGTCCCTCCCCAAACTCTCATGTCATGATCATTTAGGGTGGGTAGGGAAGAAGAGATACAGAAAGGAGGACTCACTTCCATCCTGCCTTTCCAGTAGTGAAAACTCATTTTCACCATCCCTGTAGTCCTTTTACTGCCTACCCTATGTCCAGATTTATGCTGAATCTAGTCATTCCAGCATCCTGTTCGACAAAGGCTACTGATTTCCAGAGCTAAAGAAATCCCATTTGCTGGCCAACAGGTATATGAAAAAATATTCAACATCACTTATAATAAGGGAAATGCAAATCAAAACGACAATGCGATATCACCTCAAACTAGTGAAAATGGCACACATTAAAAAACAGACAACAACAAATGTTGATGAGGATGTGGAGACAAAGAAACTTTCCTGCACTGCTGGTGGGATTGCAAACTGGTCTAACCACTATGGAAAGCTGTATGGTGGTTCCTCAAACTGCTAAAAATGGAGCTTCTGTATAATCAGGCAATACCACTTTGGGAATCGACCCCAAAGACACAAAATCATTAATCCAAATGGATACATGCACTCCTGTGTTTATTGCAGCACTGTTTATAGTAGGTAAGATATAGGAACAATCCAAAAATAGAAATGACCAAAAATAGAGATGACTGGATAAAGAAGATGTGATATATATACACAATGGAATACTACTCAGCAGTCAAAGAAGATAAACTCATGCAATTTGTAGCAACATGGATGGAGCTAGAAGGGATCATGCTCAGCGAGATAAAACGGAAGGAAAAAGAAAAACATTGAATGGTTTCACTTATAGGAGGAATGCAGAGGAACCAAATAAGATATCAGGAGGAGAAAATAACAACAACAACAAAACAAAAACAAAAACCAGCAGGCAACCATAAATGAGAGACATTCAGCAAGGGAAGGGGAGGATAAAAGTTCAACACAGGGGAGAAAAGAGCACAAGGGACTATGGTGATGGTTCACGGGTGATTTGGTGGTGGGTAACCTATGGGGAATACATTATTTTTACAATAATGTAAAAGATATAAATAAAAAATATAAAAAGAAAAAAATGAAATCCCATTTGCTATAAAACTTAATTTTTGGTTTATAGTGAATCAAAGTTTTTTTTTTTTTAAATGACACCAGGACTCCCTATTATTTTTTTTCCTTAGGGAAAAAAGCATTCTGTCTCTGCCATCATTGAATTTGGGACCAAAACACCCTTAGAAAACCCCAGTTTTGCTCTGTCTTTAAAGACTTAAGCTCCATATATTGTATGTCTTGAGAAAAGGAGTTAAATAGCTTAAAATCACCTGCTACATTCATGTGATTCTAACAGGCAGCCAACCACTGTCCTAACATTATCCCAGATGCCCTCTTTCTTCTCACATTAATTGAGTCACCTGGTCCTATTGTTGCTACCCTCCAAAGGACTCTAAACTTCATCTCTTTCCTCTCTTTCCTTAGGAAACTCTTATTTACAGTATTCTCTTAATGATCTCTCTGCCTCAGCGTCTTCCCAATTCCCTTATATTAATAATAGGAATCTTGGGGCCTCCCTGGTGGCGCAACGGGTTAAGTTGCAGCACTGTGAAGCTATCCAGAGCTACTGCAGCACAAGTTTTATACCTGGCCAGGGAGATTCCCACTTGGTGTAGCAGACCTTTCCTGTCTCTCCCGCTGCTCCCCTCAACAGTGTATTTCAGTCGATCTGCCTGTTCTGCTCCCCACTCCGTCTCTGGTGAATCCTCTCACCATCTCCACACCTCTGGCCTATTATACCTCAGCTCTTGTATGCATAAATAATAAATATTAAAAAAAATAATAGGAATCTTTTTGCTAAACCTTAATTTGATTTAATCTGAATTAAAACTCTTTCAAAGATACAGTTCTTAAATAACTTTGTCAGAAACCTTTTGATGGGGACACATTGTCTACAAATAGTTTATTAGCATGAAATTCATGCCAATAAGTCCTTAACACTTTGTGTGCCGGCTATTTTCTGTGCCACCGCATGAATGGTCTAAGCATTCAATAAAACACACACAGCTCCTGAACTACTGGATATATTTTAATGAAATTTTAAATGCATAGAGATTAAAGCTTCTAGAATGAGTACGATCAAAGAAATAGCTCCTTATAGTTCCAAATAAATCCACCGTGGTATGAAAAACCGGAGACTAGATGAACGCGTGAATACGTGAGCGGAGCAAAAAGTGTTAACGACTTAGTTTGAACACAGTTTAACCTTACCCAGAGTGTGGCCATGTCTGCTTCATGTCACATGAGTGGCACACTGCCTGATTCTCCCGCTAAACAGTGAGCTAACTGAGAAAAGGGGCTGGGCCTTGCTTCTTCCAGAGTCTCCCAAGCATAGTCCCTCTCACATAGCAGGTGCTTAGTAAATAGTTTATCTCTGAAGAAAAATCTTTTTTTTTTAAGATTTATTTATTTATACATACAAGCTGGGGTACAGACCAGAGGCGTGGGGTGGCGAGAGGGTTCACCAGAGACAGAGTGGAGAGCAGAACAGGCAGATCAGAAATACACTGCTGAGGGGAGCAGCGGGCGAGGCAGGAGAGGTCTGCTGCACTATGTGGGATTCTCTCCGGCTGGGCGTCGAACTCGCATCGCTGCTGCCGACAGCTCCACAGCGAGCGCTTAACTGCTGCACCACCAGGGAGGCCCCTGAAGAAAAATCTTTTAAAGCAAATCTTTGGTAGATACCAATTCAATCAAACAGGTATATTCAGAATTTTTCTGTGCTGGCGGGTATATATCATTGTGTCCAGTGTAATCTACTTAGTGATTTTTATTCATATGATCTATTTTTATCCCCTTATCTAAGACTCACTATTTAGCCTAGGAACTCATTTGTTGTTGTTGGGGGAAATGAGAGCCTGTACTTGGATTCTGGGAGATTGTATGCTATCTTCTCACTTTCATAGGAAGCACATTTATTATGGTATCATTTAGAGATGAGTTACTTCCAGAGTCAGTTATATTAGTGTTTATACTAAGTTAGTATTAATGAGCAAATGTGATGTATTTTAAGAAAAGGAGTCAGGAGAAATGAAGGACCCAGCTACTTTTGGGCTAGTCTGTGTAAGGGTCGCCTTAGCCAGATTGCCATCAGCATGACGCACTCACCAATTCATACTGTCAGATCATTTAGTGTGTCATTCAGGTCTAATCAGCAGCCTTTAGATCCATTTCAGAGCACAGTAAGAGGGCTTGGTGCTTTGCAATATGAAGTCTTTTATAAGAGTTACGAACTACAATGTATGCAGAAGAATTTTATTAAAAATTTAAAAATTTTAAATGTTATCCTTAATAAGGAAACACCTGTATGCTTGAGCTTGTACTAGAATTCTCAACTTGAAACAAGAAATACATTCTGAACAGAAAAATAAACTATCATATAAGATATGCCCAGTCTGTATCCAGGGCACAGTGGAGGCATAAAATGAGGAAAGGGGTCATGTACATAGAGGTAGAAAGACTTTGTAGAAGAGGTATGTGTGTCTGGTGTTGTGTTGGGCGGGCAGATAGAGAGAGGGAAGGCCTTTCCAAAAAGAGGATAGTTTTAGCAACTTTGGAAAACTGCCTGAATTGTCCTCTGACTCAAAGTCTTCTAAGAAAAATCATCTTATGTAAGTGAACTTTGAAGAGTTTTAGGAATTAACTGTCTCCTTTTCCTCAGCTCTTTATAAATGTACAACCTGAGACTCAGAGAGGTTTAGTAACTCATACAAAATCACACAGCAAACTTGCTAGCATGTCTGGCTCTCAGAGAAATGACCTATATTTATTCAATGTTTATCTTATGCTAGCATTGTGACATACATTTTGTAATTTAATCTTTATATTAGCCTAACTCAGTGAAAGGAAAATACCATATATAGATGAGGAAACTGAAGCCTACAGCAAGAAATAGAGTCAGGATTTGGACTCAGACATTCTGACATCAGAATCTGTCTTAATCCCAATTTTACCAACTACTCCTGCTGCTATTTATTATTAAACAGTAGCAGCAACCTTATGAACAAGATATTTTTCAGGTATTCATAGCTGGCAAGATTTGGAGCCTGGATTTTTATCCTTAATAAGCTCAAACTAGTTTATTTTAATGCACTATGATGCTTTTCATGAAGGACAACACCCCATGGCTTGTCTTCTTGTTGGTTCATTTGGATTAAGAAATGAAAATTTAAAAAACCAAGGCTTAGCAGAAGTACTGAGTACTCGAAGTAGTTACCACACTAGTCATATTCACGGTTAGTTACCACTAACTGCCTCAGGATGAACTGCCTCAGGAGAGACTGAGCAATGACTCACAGGAACACTGCTTTTAGGTCACAGAAAATAACTCTGTCAGCAATGAGGGCAGAGCTTCTACTTTACTCCCAGCCAAGCTTTTGACATCCCTTCGGCTGTGCCAGAATTAGAAAACTCGTCAGGGGTACTGTGAATTATGCTTTTGAGTTGGGAGCTAATTCAGATTGAGCCTCTGCTGCCCCTATTTGTCTTCCTTAAAAGATAGCATAGATTTTGAGGCCAAAAAAGATATTAACATTTTTAGCAGCGTGCATAACAAAGGGAGCCCTTTTTTGGAATAGATGAACCTTTTATGTTCATTCTATTTTTCACTTTCTGTTGTTCAAATTCACCCATACTTTTCCTTCCAGAAATCACCTAGGTGTGGACACAGCAAGCCCTTTCCTTTGATGGCTTTTCTGATGGCATTTCACCTATTAATATTTAGAACTTTTCCTAGTGGTTTTTTTTATAGTAATGAAAATATTTTTAACATAATTTTTTAGTTGGAAAGCTTTTGAGATTAGAGCAGTGCCTGAATTGGCAAGGCACCATGAACATTGCTTATCCAGTTCAGCCATAACTTAGGGAAAGTGAAGTGGGAAATATTACGGTTCAGTTTTTCATAATAGAAGTAATACCTTGACATATTATTCAAAAACCAAAAAAATGGGGGCCTCCCTGGTGTCGCAATGGGTTAAGCGCAGCGCTTTGGAGCTCCCCACATGTGAAGATTCCTACATGTCTCAGTAGACCTCCTGCCTCGCCCGCTGCTCCCCTCAGCAGTGTATTTCGGTCAGTCTGTCTGCTCTGCTCCCCACTCTGTCTCTGGTGAACCCTCCCACTACCTCGCACATCTGGCCTGAACACCAGCTTGTATGTATAAATAAATAAATCCTTAAAAATAAATGTTTTACAAAGCCTTTTTTTTCCTCCCAAAAAAGCAGCAGCCCTTCCCCCATTTACTTTTTCCAGAAGTAAAACTTTGAAGATCCTTGTGGCTTTTTCTTTGGTTTTTACATCTAATCTTGAAACAGTGTGCTCATGTTGTTCTTGCTTGGTTTTCCAGTTTTGGGTGTTTTCTGTATAATTCCCAGTTTGGAAGATGAAAATTGTTTGCTTTTTTCCTGTCTTCCCATTCTTCCACATTCCTCTCTCATTTTACCAGTATGTTTATAGCATAAAATTTGTTAGATCACTATTCGCTGTTTACATTGTATGCCCTTGCACAAAGCTGAGACATGTAGAATCATATGATAGTGTGATTCTAATATGTAGAATAATATTTTCTTCCTTGTACAACCTTTTGATTTTTCATCTCCTATTTCTCTTTCTGCTTTTTAGGGCAGATTGTCCCAGTGCTGTCATTTGTGCTTTTATTGATTTTTTTTATTTTATATTTTACTTAAATTCATATTTAAGGTACATTTTAATCTAAGAATGTTCCTGTTACTGTTTATTTCATGGATAAAGTATCTTAGACACCTGAGAACATTATTGATAGTTATTTTTCCCTTCTGGGATGGTTTCGTGTCATTCCATTTTTTGTTGGTTTTGGTTTCATGTTAGAAACTTTTTTAAAAATCTGGTGTTAGTGGCCAGTCTTTCCACTTAGGTGGAAAACAGTGATTCTGTGGGGAGGATGGATGGGGCCAATTGCTTCTAATGGCTTTGGTCTAGAATGGACAGGCTGGGATTGTTGCATTGGATGCTCCCAACTGGGAGTCTTTAGGTCTCTTTTCTTGGGTTGGTTGTGTTACCTGGAGAAGAATTTTCTAGTCACCTGCTCAGAGGCTACAAACCTGGTTGCTAGTTCTCTGTGGGATGAATAGGGGGAATGGGCTGGTGAGTCTCACTTTCACTGTGTGGATTGGCCCTAATGCGCTTTGTTTACTGTGGCATGCCACCCTCAGCCAAGCCAGGTATCTTCTTTCCTCTTTAAAAAAAAAAAAAATCTGTTTGATAGTGAATACCTTCTACTTTTCAATGAAACAAGTAATTTCTGAAAGTTTCCATTCTTTGTTTTTTTCAAAATATTGTTGGTAACCTGAGCCAAAAGATGTGAACTGAACCTGCTTAAGAAAACCACTGCCGTGCTATTCTACTGGTTTCCAAGATAGTCTATTCATTTATTTACTCATTCCTTCTACTGCTTAAACATATACTTTGCACAGCTTTATGTTCTCTCTCTCTGAGATAGAGAGAACATCTTTCTCTGGGAGATACACATGTCGACATACCCGGATCCTGCCCTGATGGAGCAGAGGAAAGATTGCTATTAGGATACTGTTTCCACAGTAAACCCAATGGGGGTGACTTCACCTAATAAGATAGTAAAGATGGGAAAATAAAGATTGACCCATAGTCAGATAGATTGTAACAATTTGTAAGAAAGAGTAACAATTTGTAAGAAAGAGTACAGTTTTGAAGGAAAAAATAAGGGGTGGGGGAAGAGAAGAGTAGGTTTCTTAAGGAGAGAATGATCCCTGGGGATGAATTCAGCTGGTGAAACAATCCAGGTTGACACCACGTTAGAGGAATTCTAGTGTCTTAAAGTGGTATTCTTCCAGCCTTACTCTCTGTTTCTGAAAGTAATGTTTTTTAAAAATTCACTGAGAGACAGGGAAGATAATGTTTTTAAAATATTAATTCAGAGATCTTATGATCTTTCAGCTTCCAGAGCTAAACTCAGCATGATCAACACCATGTCCAAAATCCGTGGCCAGGAGAAAGGGCCTGGCTACCCTCAGGCAGAAGCGCTGCTCGCGGAGGCTATGCTCAAGTTTGGAAGAGAGCTTGGAGATGACTGCAACTTTGGTAATGGCCGCTTTTTCACATTTCCACTCTTTCATTTGTCCATGGGATTTAGTGTCAGGTAGAAGCTCTGTAGGAAATTATTAAAGTCATTTCATGTTTTGGTTCTCAATTTCAGTTCTTGTATACATAGGCCAAAATTTGTAGGGAATTTCATTATTTTTAGTGTGATTTGTCCTAGGAATAGTCTTTATTCCCTGATGAGATCCTAATGTTTATAAGCTGGTTGACATATCCGCTTCCTATGGGGTGTGTCTGGCTGAGTCTTGGGGCAGAGAAAACAATTACAATCAGTGTGATTCAACACCCTGACCCATGAATGTTCCCTTAAATTTCTGCTCTTTCATGTATGGAACATAATTCTACTTCCCCAAGTGAGACTTGATGTGTTCCTTCACTGTCCTCTCTTCTCACACTCAGCATACTCAACACCTTCTGTTTTCACTCCCCAAGACCCTGCTAAGGTCTCAGCAAATAACCATCCTTCTTGGTTGAACCGGATTCTCTGTTCCTGGTATTTGCTTCTGCTAAATGGACTGTCCTTAAACATGTCCTCTATTAGGGCAGTAATAGAATAGGGAAGCCTAGGGAGCTTCCCAAGTAGCTTTTTAATGGAAAAGCAAATTTTCATGTTTCTTGTAGTGAGAGATACCATCATCCCTATGGGGGCAATGAACAGTTTTAAGTGAAAACTATAATGTATTCTGGAAAGCACATTACATCTTCTCATGTTCAGTTATCTTCAAAATACGGGTAGTAAGCTCAGGGTACTGGTGATTTCATTCTTCATTTTCCCCTTCCAGGCCCAGCACTTGGTGATGTAGGAGAGGCCATGAGGGAACTCTCAGAGGTGAAAGACTCTTTGGACATGGAAGTAAAGCAGAACTTCATTGACCCCCTCCAGAATCTTCATGACAAAGATCTGAGGGAAATTCAGGTATCTACAACTAGTGTTTCGGGAAGGGTGCAGTTTTAACTCATGCAGATGAAAAGTGTCCTTTTCAATTGGGGAACAATTTTAAGCTTTCTGTGTGTGTTGTCACCACTGAGCACATGAATTGCAAAACATTCCAGCAAAGTCAATTGACGGAAACCAGAAATTCAATAAACTTTGCTTCATTGTTAGACTGTATTGAATTTGTAATGAATATTGCACTTCACTTCTCTATTCAGTTTTCACTTAAATTTTTTTAAGCTCTCTCCATAAGAATATTATACTTTCCCTGGTAATACATAATTTAATTAATTATTCTATGGTTTCTAGACTGATTTTACCTCCTAAGATTCTAACTACCAGTTGTGAGCTTAAATAGTCTATCACTATATGAATGTGTTTTCATATTGGTTGTAAGAATGAGGAAAAATACCCAATTATTCTCTTTCTAAAATATGCAGAAGTTATAAAGTTGATCTGGTTTTACCTCTGTATAGATATGTAATGTTTGCACATTCACTCTTTCAACAAATACTTGCTGAACCTGTCTAAGGTTTAACTTTCTTGATTGTAAAATGAACTGCCGTAATTAAACTCTCCCTACATTTCCTTATTCTAACTTAAATCTTCCTCAGTCCTACCACTTAATCATGATCCAACAGTTAGAAAGTAGCAGACTTACTCTAAATCTAAAGTGCAACTCTGACTCCAGGACTGCAGCTAACTCCAAGTTCAATGCATTATTCTATCGAAGGAATAGACATTTAGTTTGGATGAGGCATGAACTGGAGGCAGGGCATGTTCTTGGAAGGAAGGCCTTGGAGATTCTTCCACCTGTCCTTTTCATTTCTTTTTCTTTATTATTATTAATTAATTAAATGTTAATTGAGGTAATATTAGGAAGCCCCAATCAGGTATTGCCACCATAGTGTACCCACCACCAAATCACCCATAGTCTACCACCATAGTCCAGTGTGCTGCCTTCCCTCTTTGTTCTTACTCCTCCCTCACTCCTTCCCTCTCTGGACACTTCAGTTCTATAGTCCACTTTCAAGGGTTAGTTTTTGAGCCTGTTTTCAATCTGACCCTTCATTTAGGTCCTTTTTATTTCATGTATTAGTCACACCATCCAATATTTATCTTCTCCTTCTGACCTATTTCACTTAACATTATCCCTTTAGCTCCTCCATGTTGCTCAAATGGCATGAGTTTTTCTTTTTTTTAATCACCAAGTGACATTCCACTCTTTATATGTACCACATCTTCTTGATTTATTCTTTTGTTTTTGGGCATTTAAGTTGTTTCTACAATGTGGCTTTTATAGATAGCACTACAATAAACATGGGAATGCAAGTTTCCTTTCAAAAGTGTTTTTGAAATTCTCAGGTAAATACCTTGGAGTTGGGTTACTGGGTCATATAGCAGATCCATTTATGGATCTCAATTTAATGTCTTCCTCATTTTTTTACATTCCAGCCCTGTTTTCATCTCCTTCCCTTTCTTTCCTTACATACCCAGAATCAAGGATAATCCAGCCTTTCCTCTAATCCATAATGGTGAAGCACCACAGTTCTGAGCAAGAAAACATTTTATAGTTTGGGGAAGCTATTTTTCCCATTTGTCCCTGGAGGTGATGGGCAGAGACTGGACAGCCGTGTATGAGGGGTAATGCAAAGAGGAATTAAAGCATGGTGTGGGGCATTAGATCCTTTCTAAGGACCCTTACAAGCTAGGTTCTGTGATTGAATTTCATTATCTGCCAAGTGGGAACGTCAAGCTAATTGATAGTTACCCCAAATCTGCATCAGTCAGCTAGGTTAAGTGTTAAGATATAGGTTCTTAGGCTTCTGCCCTAGATATTCTTGTTCATATTTTTAAAAGCAACTTAGTTATTTCTAATAGATTGAATTACTTCAAAGATATGTTTCTTCCAGCACTAACATATTATGACTCACTTTATTTCAAGGAGAGAGTTTTTCCTCTACCTTCTAACGAGACTTCATTTCTCTGGAAATGGGGACATGTCGGCTTTACATACCTGTGCTCTCCACATGTGTGGGGCATGGACACACATTCCCAGCTATTGTCTTGGAAAAGAAAGGCATATTCCAGCTTGGCTTTGGCCCAGCAAGAGCAGAATATAAAGGGCACTGGTAGTTCACACAATTTCCTCCTTGCTCTTAATTCTTTTAAAGATGTTTCCCACATCTTTCCTCACTGATGCAGTCTTCTTTGTTTTTCTGGTGATGTAATATCTTACAGTTCAGCCTGTCTTATTTTAGAGGCAAATAGGCATGATGAGCTGTAAATAGGTTTTTTCCATTAAGTCCTTTCAAAGCATATTCCTACGCTTCACTTTCTCAGCATCATCTAAAGAAGTTGGAGGGTCGACGCCTGGACTTTGATTATAAGAAGAAACGACAAGGCAAGATTCCAGATGAAGAACTTCGTCAAGCTCTGGAGAAATTTGATGAGTCTAAAGAAATTGCTGAGTCAAGCATGTTCAATCTCTTGGAGATGGATGTGAGTAACTATCCTGTGGTTTTAATTTAATTTTGCTATTAAATCACAACATTAATGCATTAAAGTGTTACGTGATTAAAAATATTGTAATACCTGACTATATGTTATGTTGAGAACATCAGGAGATTCTTTTAAAAAATTTGAAATTATAGAAATATAGAGAAATGGTAAAGTTTTTTCTTTATTCCTATAGGTTGATTTAACTAGATTTTTATCTGCCAGTGATCTAAATAGTAGCAATATTTATGTTGCTTATTACCAATAGTAGAAAGATAAAGAATGTTTCTTATGAGCCATGTATTTAAGTCCAGTAGCTTAAAAAAATTACTCTGTTGAAATACAGTGCAGATGGACTACAAATTATAAAAGAACATCAACTATAATGCATTCAGAATTGAGTGTCCAGCATAGTTTAAGATATTCTATGTTTTGAAGCAAAGCTTCAAAAAATAATTTGAGAAAATAATTTCAGATGGATGATTGTGGCATAGATTCTGTATTTGGAGCATAGATGAGGTGGTTTAAAAACTAATGTCACATTTCCAGAGTACTAAATTATTACTCATGGGTTTAGAAGTTCTGTTACCCTCAAAACCACAAGGACAATCCTTCCTCCCCAGCACTCATGTAATAAAACCTGTTAACCAACTTTGCTGTCTTTGCTCATCCCCACACCAGCCTCATTGTTTGCCAACTTTTGCCAAGATATTTATGGAGTCTTGATGTACTTTTAGTTAACCACTTACTGGTGGCAGGAAGGGAGGCATGTTGAACATATTGGACTTTCCCACCACCCAGATACCATGTAGAGCTGTGTTTGTGTGAAATAACTTGTTCATCTGTCTACTGAAGAGGAATATTGAAGACATGAGGAGTAACCTGGATCGCCAGGCTCCTTCCCTCACCCAACACCCCACCCCACCCCAAAACTCATGGGGCAGCATTGGCTCTGTTGACATTAAGGCCTCTGCTCAACAAGATCATAACAGGAGACACAAATTGAAGAGTAACCAAGATTCCTGGACTAGAGTTGAAGTGAACCCAAGAAGTCACTTGAGCCAATACCTTTATGTTACAGATGAGAATCAGACAGGGCAAAAGATTTTCCATCACACCCCACTGTTTCCCACAGTACCCATGTGAGAAATCTATATTCACATTTTTGTTAACAGCACTAATACTGACTCAGCTTGAAAAGTATAGGGAGCAAAGTTTGGTGAATGCATCCTTTTCCTATAGGAAATCAATTAATAAGCCAAATTCTACTATCAGAAGGCTGTAGCTAAGCATGAGACTGTTTAATGAGAGAAATGTGATCTTCATAGGATTCTGATTCATGTTGCTTTTCCTCATGGTACTTGGGTTTCCAAACATAAGGGTGATTTCTTATCCTTATTTGGTTTGGAACCTGCAAAATCATCTATCTGTTTTAGCTTGGCTCACCACACAGTCATGGACGTCATCAGGCAGTTCTGTCTTATGTGCCAGGGTGTAGTAGCTGCTTAAGGACAGTAACAAGTAACTAAGGTGTGGTTCCCCATTGATCTGCAGATTGAACAGGTGAGCCAGCTCTCTGCGCTCGTGCAGGCCCAGCTGGAGTACCATAAGCAGGCGGTCCAGATCCTGCAGCAAGTCACTGTCAGACTGGAAGAAAGGTATTTTGCAGTTTCCTGT
The DNA here is from genome assembly GCA_004024925.1 of Scalopus aquaticus. Taxonomy (NCBI): domain Eukaryota; kingdom Metazoa; phylum Chordata; class Mammalia; order Eulipotyphla; family Talpidae; genus Scalopus; species Scalopus aquaticus. Next base: position 65,438 of record PVIJ01003296.1, read on the forward strand.
ACTTTACAGTTCCTTTTTTTTTTTTTCTCTGAAATGAGGGGTAAGGAAGTAGAAAGAATAGAAAGAATATACTTCTGCCTAAATTCCTGCTGATCCTACACAAGCATCTAGGGGGCCATTAGTTTTTATTTTACTTTTGTCTTGTGCTTTGTTTTACTTTCTTCCATTGATTCTAATCTTGTGTGTATGAGAGGTGATACTTGGATTATATCTTGACCACAGGTGCTACCAACACCAGGGTATCTTGACACCAGGGTGCTACCAACGATGATGTGATTTGCTGAACATATAGTCTATATGGATGCTGAAGGATATGATCATCAATCTTATACCGGCCCTGTAAACTTAGTAACATTAAACTAAGTGGCTAGTAACAGATGAGGTTGCTGAAGCCCAGTGGTGTGAAATAACTAGGCCAGGGTCACACGGTGTGGCAACTGGGGTTCATGATCAGGTGTAACCTATTTGAAAGACTGTCTTTTTACATCTTGTGTTTGTCTTGGTGGTGATAAAAATCCTCTGCCATAAGAGGGAGCTACCTTTGTATGCCTGTTCCATGTCCTCAGATGTGCCCATCTGGACTGGGTAGTTTACTTGGAGAATGAGTCTCGCTGGACTTGAGGCACACTGCTGTGCATGCTGTATGCAGTGGCACTGCATTATGTTACCTTGCTTAAACAGGATGGTTTTGCTAACCATATGCACATCAAAGATCACCTCAGCAGCCCATACTCTCAGCTCTTGAGTAGACTCTGACAGCTGATAAGCAAACAGTGTCCTCAGGTCATTATGCTGCACTGTGGGAAACCTCCTCACCTGTTTCTATCTGGTCAGACACTTCCTTTCCTTACTATCTTCTTTAACTAGTACATTATTATTATTATTTTTTAAATTATATCTTTTACATTGTTGTGTATTTCCTGTAGGCTACCCACCACTTTTTCACCCATGAACCGTCACCATAGTCCCTTGTGCTCTCTTCTCCCCTGTTTTGAGCCTTTTCCCTCACCCTCCCTTGCTGAATCTCTCTCTCTCTTATTTTTTCCCCTATATTCCTGCTATAAGTGAAACCATTTGATATTTTTCTCTTTCCTTCTGGCTTATTTCGCTGAGCATGATCCCTTCTACTTCCATCCATGTTGCTGCGAATTGCATGAGTTTATCTTTTTTGTTTGCTGACTAGTATTCCATTGTGTACATGTACTACATCTTCTTGATCCAGTCATTTATTTTGGGGCATCTGAGTTGTTTCCATATCTTAGCTATTGTAAACAGTGCTGTAATAAACATAGGGGCGCATGTATCCTTTTGAATTAATGCTTTTGTGTCCTTTGGGTAGATTCCCAGAAGTGGTATTACTGGGTCATATGGAAGCTCCATTTTTAGCAGATTGAGGAACCACCATGCAGCTTTCCATACTGGTTGGACCAGTTTTGACTGTGCATTTCTCCTCTGTGAACCCTTGTGGGAATGTGTCTTAACATTCTGAGGCCTCTAAAATATTTAAAACCATACCCTAGAATATAGTAAGTAAAGATATGTCTTCATGATTCGGAGCAGCAAGGGCCACTTTGCTTTTTTCTCCTCATAAACATGTTCAAAATTAGTGTCATTCGCCTAACAACTGTATTCTCAATTCTCTCCTCTCTTGTAAATCTGTTGTCCGCCTTGCTGAGTGAACACCTGAAACTGGAAAATACTCAGGGGCGTGCAGACTACATTTACTAGCCCAGCTTTCTACTTTCCAACTGTTTTCCTTCACTTCTTCCTTCCTGTATCTCACAGGGCTCAATATTCTCCGAGGAGGCAGTGTTTCCCCCTTGCCTCATACCAATCCTCCTCAGGCTCTACAAGGAACAGCTGTCTTCTGGAAACAACTGCTGATCCATCTGGGAGTGACTCCTACCTATATTTGCCTCCTTCCTTACCTTCTCCTACTTCCCCATGGACAGGGGATCTCCTTCCCACCCTTGCCCTGTGCATTTTCTAGTAATTTGTCTATGTCTCTATAACAGCATTTTTGACCCTTTTTGTTTCTGTTCACTGTCCCCAACAAACCATAACTGCTCAAGGGCACAAATAGTGTCTTATTTATCTTTATGTTCCTGTCATCTAGCACAGCATATATTTGCAAAGTAAGCACTGAATAAATGAGGGAAGAAGTGAGGGGTTGAGAGAAAGGATGAAGACAGTGAGGGTGTGACCATAAAGGGACATCACTAAAAGCAGAGACATACACATATATGAAAACTAAAGGTCCTTTTCAAGTTTCCTCTGTTCCACAGTGATAGATTGGTGAGTGACTCAAGTCTTTCTTGGGTTTTATATTCTTTTTGCTTGTTTTAATTGGCTACATGCTCCCCCTCCCCCTTTTTCTTTCAATGCAGAATAAGACAAGCGTCCTCTCAACCTAGGAGGGAATATCAGCCTAAGCCGCGAATGAGCCTGGAGTTTCCAACTGGAGATAGTACCCAGCCCAATGGGGGCCTCTCTCACACAGGTACCCCCAAACCTGCAGGTAAGGAGCTGAGACCTGCAGAACCCAGCACGTGGGTCTTGGGCACGTCTTGTTGATGCCTTCAAAAATTTTAGGATCAATCCACTCTGGCTGCATAAGAAACATGCATACAGTAATATATGTCTTACAAGACTCTTCTGCCACTTAGAAACTCAAAGTAATCTTTCTTTTCTCACTGATTGTTTCTCCTCCCCCTCCCCCATTTCTCTCTTCTCTTCTCTTTAAAACAATTTTGTATATCTGCTTTCTCTTACTCTCCATCACAGCACACACTAACCTAACTAATATTTGATTTTGACTGTCACCTTAACATGTCAAGCATGCATGAGAGTGAATGCCCCTGGCTAGTGACGCACACATGCTCCCACATATAACCCACAGGTAGTAGCTTCAGGAGTGTGTTGGGTGGGTTTCCTGAGTCAGAGGGCCTGTGAGTGAATATATTTGCAGATGAATGTATTTTGAATCTCAACATCTGCCAGCTTGCCCTCTCGCCTCCTTCCCCACTCTAGCCAGTTCATCTGTCCTGGATGGTACAATGAAAGCTAAAACTCATTCTGCATCAGGAATGTGGATGTATAACCAGTAATGTATTCTTTCAGTTGGCATCATACTCTCCCCACCCCTGCACATACAAAAGCTGTGCTTGAGACATTTCCACCTTGACATATGCTCCATGCTTAACATACGAAGAAGTAGAAACTGTCTTATGCTGGGTGTGGATTTCAGAGACCTACAGTTTTCTCCTATTTTTCCTGTATCCCCAGTGCTTCTGTTCTCCAGGAGTTTATAAGGAGCACAGAGGGCTTGTGATGCCCGCAGGGACCCTTTCTCCCCTGAGCTCTCTGAGCTGCTCAGAGTCCCAGCATGCCACTTGGGCAGCTGAACTCTTAGCGGCTAACAGGCTCTAAGGACCAGTCATACAAGTTAGTGTAATGTGCTTCTCCCTGCCGGGAAACCGACACATACGTCACTTCAGTACACTTATTAATTTGCTGCTTTATCTAAGTGAAAATAAATTACATAGTTTCCTTCAAAACTGCCTAGATGGCATGGGAGCTCTGTGCACTTGTCTGAGTTTCCATGCCTATTTGTGTGCTTACTCTATTAAGATATTTGGTTATTTTAAATAGGTCCATTTTGAAGACACAATTCCATTCTTAATTATTTTACTCATAGTACAGTATTTTCCATATGCCAGGAGTGCTAATGCTCTCCTCATATTTACATATGCAACATTAATTTTATAACATAGCATTATGCATATTTCATATACAAACTGAAAATTATTTAATTTTTTGCATAATCACATTTCATCACCAAAATAGTACCATTTAGTACTATGGGTAATACCAATTTTAGACAGAGAAACTGAGTGTGTGAAATGAATTGCAAAAGGTCACACAGTAAGAACTTGCACCAATGTTTTACGTTGTTTTGTTTTTACAACATTATAGCAGCTTTCTGGAAGCGAGAGTCGCTATTTTTGAAAAAATAAGAATGGCGTTTTTTTGAGGTCACAAAGCATTGTCCATGAAGTCTACTATTTCACATGTGCAGATCTTTCAAAGTGCTAGCAAGGAGTGCATTCTGGCTGTGTTGTGCTGTTAACCTCAATCTCATTAGAAATTCCTTAAGTCGTTCAGTCTCCCATCTCTGGGCACTGTCAGGACGGCAAACCTTGATGAACTCTGTTGTCCATATCACAAAAATAGAGGTGGTCATTTTTCATACTGGAAACGGAAACAGGAATCCAACAACTTCCAGAAATCAGAGGAAGCTTCTGAAGACTGATAGAGGGCAGATGCCATGCAGCGGGCCCTGGGGACGGGGCGAGCAGAAGCAGGAACCTGGGGCAAGAAGAGGCGCGAGGGAGGAACAAAGGGGACGGCCAGCCAGGCGGCGTGGCGGGCAGTAGACACATGTTAAATTCCCCTGTCTCTCTGTGTTCTTCTCTCCTGCTCTGACTCCCAGGTGCCCCAATGGATCAGCCCTGCTGCCGAGCTCTGTACGACTTTGAGCCTGAAAATGAAGGGGAATTGGGCTTTAAAGAGGGCGATATCATTACACTCACTAACCAGATTGATGAGAACTGGTACGAGGGGATGCTTCATGGCCAGTCAGGCTTCTTCCCCATCAACTATGTGGAAATTCTGGTTGCGCTACCCCATTAGGATGTTTTGCTGGCTGGCTCACCTCCTCTTGACCCGGATAGTTAAGTTTAACCACTGCTTTGTAATGCTGCTTACAACACATCCCAAGTGCAGGCTGCAGTGGTCCAAGTCATCAAGCCCCACCGAGTATCTTTGGTCGACTTGTGTGATCCCACAAGAGTCATGGTGATGGATGGTATCTTCTTAGCCTGGTGGGCATGGCATGTGCTTTTTAAATACCATCTGAGACCAGCCAGTAGTGCTGTTTACACAGTTCTCAGGAGACTGTGGGTTTTTAGAATATGACCATGAGCCACATCACAGAAAAAACATTCTACTGAAGATAATATCTATCACCCAGGGGCCATGTCAAGGTCTCAGGTTCTCCATTTAAAAAGGAGAAAGTTCTTGCTTTCCCACTGTCCCCTCCCAAATATGTGAGTCACGGAATTGTGAAGAAAGCCTCCCTCACCAGCAAATTGTCTTCTGGTCTGAATGAGTTAGTCCCTTGATGCTCTCAGTAGAAAAGTATTGAGTGTGGGTGCAAAGCCTTCTCTGAAAACAGTCACTGTTGTTCCCCCCACTTATGCCTATTTCGGAGGCACAGTTTTCTTCCCTCCCTGCTATTAAAGCCAGAGGGAAAACACCCACTTTGTTTCTCAGTAAGAGAGTCAGCAACCAGCATATTGTGGGAAGCGTTAAAAAGAGGAGCATTTCCATTATGAGGAATTGTGATAAGATCTGGTTTTCAAGCTTACATTTCTTGCTGTACAGAAACATGTATTTGGGCCATTTCTGAAGGTTACAGGGAAGGGGGAACAAATATCTTCACTTCAGTTTCGCTTGTGAATTACATGTTTCATGACTCCATTTGCCACAGAGACACAGGAGAAAAACAGTATAGTTATCATTTTCTCACTAGTTCATAGACCAAGAAACAGTAACTATCTTTCCTTTCTACATTCACCTTGTGTTCTTTGAACATCATTTGTGCATATTCTGCCCTCAATGAGGACCAAATAAAGATGATTTTTGTGCTTAGCAGTTTAAGATGTGTGGCTGCATATGCAAAACTCTTTCCCAATTCAGTCATTTTTGAAAAATTTCCATTCCTTCTATCTCATCTTCATTTTGTGTGTAAAGTGCTGTGAGTAAGCTTATGAGTATTTCTTCTTCTTTCTTTTTTTTTTTTTTGGTATCAGTCATTAAAGTCCTGTTAGGTATCCAGAGTTCTATTTATCTAGCTGTACAGATTATTTTAGAGGTTTAATGTGCTGCTTCGGATGTGCCACCTGCGATAGTGGATCATGTGGAGTGAAAGGCAAATCTTACTGCTTAATGTATAAACTCTTATACGGGAAGCATCGCTGTTTCCAATAAATATTGCTGAAGACAGAATTAAAGGCTCTGGTCCTTATTTTGTGTCAGTTCTTTGAGTCTGACTGTTGGGTGGATTGGGGCTTCATTTAGTTTCCTTCTAATACATCGGAACCAGATCTGGTTCCAAGCTCACATCTACTCTGTAAGAAGGAAATTTCCATTGCCAAGAATTCAGCTAGCCTCAACACTGGAAACTACTTGGTAACCAGTAACCACAGAAAAGAGATTGAGAACAGCGCATCAGGAAGTGAAGAGAAGAGGTCTTCTAGACGTTAAATCATTGATGCCAATGTCATTTGGAAGAGTATAATGTTCAGAGTGGCAAATAAAATACATCATTCCAACCAGTCTTTTGTCTTCATTAATACTTGCAGAAAAAAAAGATAGACTTGGAAATAGAGATTGTCCAAAAACCAGCATTCTTTGCTCTTGATAAATATGTGTGGGGTAGGGATGGGTGAGTGGGAATAGGAGAACAGAGCACACAGAATATTTATTTTCTGAACCTCTGAGAATACAAATATGTTCTTTAAATACTTGATCCTCTTTTGATATATCCTTCTATGCTAAATCCAGTGATCCAGATGTTCTAATACATATTTCCATTCTAATATACTAATTTCTATAGTGAAGCACTCTAACATGAAAATAATTTTGCTTGCTACACGAATTAGTGTTATATATCAACTCTTAAAATCAATTTTGAAAAGAATAATGACATTACGAATGGACAAAATCCAGAAAAGTAATACATGAACTATTAGTCAATAAGTGAATTTAATAGAGTGACTGGATATAAGATCAACATTCAAAATTATTTTACCTCTACTTATCAGTAGCAGTGTATAAAGCAATGTTACTTCAATTAAAAAATAAAAGCATTAAAACATGTCATTCACAAAGAGATAAAAAAATCTAAGAATTGTAGATTTTTAATTAGAAAATTGTGATGCATGCTTGAGAAGAAATGCAGACCTTAGTAAATAATTTCATTATTTAAAGTTAAATAACTGTCTGGGAAGATGATTATTTTCCCTTAGCTTCTCTTTGATTAAGTAGGCCATAAGAATGACAGAGGCAAGAATTGACATTTCCCTGCTTGTGTATAATAAGTAGCCTATATTCTGAAACATGCCAAGTCCTTTTCTGCAGAGGCTTAGTAATAACTTGAGAAATCAAGATTATCCTGAGGCTTAGCAGGCTCTATTTTAAAGACAGCCTGTATTCTGGATGGCGCTATGACGGCACTTTCAAGCTTACATCCCTAAACTCTTCTACTAACTAGATCAAAAACTATGCAAACTGCTTTCATCCCCTGGGGACGATGCTGGTGCCATGATGCTGAAGGCAGAGGAAAACTGAAGCCTGCATCTGGAACCCTGTCTGATACTTGGTGGAGACAACTTCCTGGGCTGTGAGGAGGGGTAGCCACACCAGCAATTTCTGTGCCCACCAATTGGGGACCTGTTATCAAACCCACATTGAAAGAGCTATCAAGGAAAAGAACAAAACCACTTTTGAACTGACCGAATGAATACTAATCACTTAAAGGCCAAGCCCCTGAGTGTCACTCAGCTATCACGCATGCGTGCCTGCCTAGGCAATGGCAGTCTTCACTTGTGGCAAGAAAAGCTGTAATTCACAACAGAATTGGAGCAGGTTTTCTATTTTGGAGGCATAAGAATGGAAAGCAGCATCTCAATACCATTTTCTCAAAGAGGAACCCAGAGCATTCTTGTACTACCCTATATGATTAGATGCTGCTGGTCACGTACATATAGCAAGGTTAGGATTTTGGGAAATTTCTTCAGATGAGAAAATAACAAAGGGGTTTACAGTAGTAAGGTGAAAAATAAAGTTTTAATATCAAAAAATTTTGAACATATTTGGAGAGCTCTTGGTAATCTGGTTCTTTTTTCCCTTTGATGGATAGTACGGTCTCATACATGATTCCATGTATCCTCTGAAAAGAAAAATTGCAGGATTCACTTAGTTTTCATTTCTTTATATTCCAAAGAAGCAAAAGATAGATTTCACCTGGCAGAGTCTATCTTGATTGTAGGCTTTTCATGATGTTTAAGCAATAAAAATAGGTGTTTACAGCTGTGTTTCAATTTCCTATATCATCCTTTTCACACCAGGGAATCAAGACCCATTCAACAGTTTTATAAGATGATTCTTATAATTGAGCAAGGGAAAACTGAGAACCACAATTATTTATTGTCCTACATCAAGCACTTTTTAAAGCTCTATATATGTGATTTTGATTGAAGACAAGCATGTTAAACCTCAACTGTTCAGCTCTTTCGGGTTGATACAGTGGAAGAAAAAGAGCGTTGTAAGTGGGTTGATTATTTATCCAGTATAGTGGTATTTAGAGCTTGATAATGAAAAGGAGAATTTACCAACATGAAATATCTTAGCAAGACAAAGAAATAGTGAGCTTGTTGAATGGTGAAATAAAGATACTAAAAGGTCTTATAAAAGACTGACTTCATAAAATTTCAAAAGGTGAAAGTGAGAGAAATCATAAAAGCATTATTTTTCACACTTTTCCTCCTAGTATTTTGGTTTCCTTAAAATCTTTCCATGTGATTAGTAAGAGAAACATCAAATGCCTTTATTTTTTAAAGCCAAGTTCAATATGGCTGCTCCCCTTACCCCCATCTGAACTGGCAGGTGTCATTATACTGATTCTGTTGATGGTGAAGGGCATCTGCTTCTCTGTCCTGGTGGTGTCACCCCCACATATTTTCTTGCCCAAGAGCTTGTAGTCTGCTGGGAAGTACAGCACCAGCCCTCTGTGCCTGAACTTAATTTTGAATCTTTTTGAGGATCCCAGCTATAGCAGCAGTAGTGCTAAGCAGAGTCAATCTCCCCTGAAAAAATGAACCCTTTTTTTAAGTCACTGCAGGAAAACAAGGTGAATTATTTATTACTCTATCAGCAATCCCAGATACAGTGATTGACTAGAGAATCTGTGTTTTTCAAAAGCTTCACCAGTGATTCTTACCAGAATTCAGGGAGACCATAGAATCTTCTCAGCTACCTGATGAGTACATAAATTGGACTTTTGGTTCTTGTTCCAGCTTCTCACATTCATTGTTCACAGAGGGGCTTAGGGATTTGCATTTCGCCTCAGGAAGGTTTAGGAAATAATCTACCATACTTCAATACCTCAAACCTGCATTAGGATTACCTGGAATGCTTTACTTTTTGTTTTTACTTTTTATTAAAGAGTTGTCTATAAGGACAGAGACCATAAAAACCCTAGAAGGAAACAGACATTAACCTCCTTGATATTGGTCTTAACTTTTTTTTTTTCCTGATTCCAAAGGGAAGCACAACAAAAGTGCACCTAAGCAAATGGGACTATGTCAAACTAAAGGTTTCTACACAGCAAAAAAATCCATCAGTAAAACCCAAAGACAGTTTACTGAATGGGACAAGATATACACAAATCTGATAAAGAACTCACATAACTTGATAACAACAAGGAATCCAATTTAAAAATAGTGGATCTCAATAGACTTATTCCAAAGAAGACTTAAATATGGCAAACAGACACATAAAAGATGCTCAACATCACTAGTCAGCGAAATGAAAATGAAAATCACACTGAGAGCTCACCTCATACCTGTCAGAAAGACAGTCATCAAAAAAAATAAGTGTTGGTGAGGGTGTGGATAAGGGAACCTTCATCCACTGTTAGGGGGAAGTTAAGACTCATGCAGCTCCTATGGAAATTAAAACCAAATATAACTACCACTAATACAGCAGTTTCACTTCTGAGTATCTGAAGAAAATAAAAATACTAATCCAAAAAGACCTATGCACCTGGAGCTTTCTAAAATAGATGCCTGGGCCCCACCCCCATAGATTCTGATATAGTAGGCCTGGAATAAAGCCTGAGAATTTGCATGTCTAATAAGTTTAATAATACATTTCCCAGTGGACCGCAATTGAAGTAGATAAACTTCTTAGGAAGAACTGCTTTCTGATATATAGTCCCTGCATTTGGTTTTGAGAATAATGACAAAAGACAGATGCATTCATCAGTTATTTTCCCCAACTAAATTGTAATTATTGCATACATGCTGAGTAGAACTGTCTGTGGAGAATGATGGTTTGGGGAAATCCAGATATTTTTTCTTTTTTACAGACCAGAGAAGTACCACTTCAGTTCTGCCATGGTGGCTGCCCTGGAGAACCTCGGTCCATGTTTTTAGCCAGCTATCAAGCAATTCTGAGATTCAGGCAAGTTTAGGAAGTACTTTGTCCATATAATGTTTTTAGTAGTCAGCTGTTTGTCTACATTATTTTCTATTTTGCTTTTAGTTTTAAAGATATTCACATTGATTGATTTTTTTTTTTTTAAAGTGGAAAAGCATTTTATTCCATTGTAGGCTCTTACACAGTTAGGGAGAATAACAGTCCTGCTGGCAAAACAGGTCACACAAAATAGAGATGGTATCAAACCAGTGATCAAGGACTAAATCCTGAAAGGAAAACCAAAATAACAAAACAAAAAATAACTCTTACTCAGGATTAATTTAATTTTAAAAATAAATACAAGTTATCAATTCACCCTTCTCAACTTAACTGGTCAGTCCACCTGTGGTGTAACTGTCAGATAAAAATATGCATGTTTACAACTTGGTTGTCCCAAGTTGTTTTTTTTTTTTTAACCACATTGTAGAAAGGAAAGATAATATACAAACAGCTCAAGAAATACACTAACATGCAAAAATATGTGGGGAAAGAGGAACACATAGCTTTGACTTACCTGAAGAAGCTGAATTGTCTAAATAGAAAATCCCATTTATTGACTCTCTAACACATTTCCACCCTCATTTATGCTGTGAATTGCAAATTCACAGCATTCCAGTAATTTTTCCAAATGCACTGGTAAGAGGAACGACATGCTATTTAGTTCTGAGTCTATACTGATTTAGAATTCCCACCTTCCTCCTGGTTGGAGGATGCTTTGCTGCTCACTTTTTCATGTCTGATGAGAGAAACAGAGAGGTATTTCTATAGTTAGGCTCAAGTTCCTCGGGTGGCACTAATGTCAGATATTTTGCTTTACTATTTAGGTCAGTGGGTCACATACTTTGGTTCCTATCAGTTACCAGGAATGTGTGCTGAATTGCACCTGGTACCTGGGTCTTGAAACCAGGGATTCTGACCCAGTTGTTGAGAGTGGAGCACAACCTGCAAGTTTAAGAGGCATCTTGACCCGTGTCATGGCTTATGTAAGCAGCCTTAACACCACACCGAGAAACCCTGCCTCAGACTAGGGAGTAGATTTGTGATTACAGCAAGAGGGCCAGTTTTAGACCTGGGTCAGCATCTCAGGACCGGAGAGGAGGAAGCGCTCCCTCTCACCTTGTAATACAAGTGCTTCCCATGAAAAGAAACAGCTGAAAGTATTAGAGAAGACTTACAATCAAGTCCTTATTATAGGACTTGATGTTAGCAATTACAAGCCCTTTTCCCTCGCCTTGATGTTTCTTTTTGGAAACAGAGGATCTGAGTTGGTTACATAGACACTAGCAATGGGAGGAGGAAAGAGAAGAATGGGAGGAGGGGAGTGGCTCACGAGTGTGAGGAGCCCTGGACTGACTTAACATACTCAGCCATCAAAACCTTGGTACCATCTTACCTTGCATGTTCTTTTTTCTGTTTTTGTTCTTTTTCTCCCAGTAGTTTTATGGGACCTAGATTGCCCTCTGCTGGCCGAAAGAAAAAATTTAATCAGTTAAAAATCTGACAAATCTCTCTGATCGTTCTATGATAAACATCGTAGCGTACAAACAGATAAATTCTCCCTTTTCTGTGGCATGATGCTTAAGCGACTGCTCCTTTAATCAGCTAGTCATCTTAGCACATCTGGGTGTCAAAAATTGAGTTCCTGCTCTTCTAATAAAAAGTAACACGTGGATCACGCTGCACGGTTATACGATTACCCGCTGAGGACGCCAAAGGCTGGCGGTTTAGGCTGCCTGCACGTTCATAGCGTAGGAATTACACTGCGTCTCACCCCAACTTTCTGAAGCTAAGCTGAAAAAAGTTGTAAGTCACAGTTTTTTACCTTGGGCTGTAACCTCAAGAAATGCTGCCTCTTGACTCTTGAATAAAAAAAAAAAAAAAAAAAAAAAAAAAAAAAAAAAAAAAAAAAAGTAATGCTGTCTTCAAAAACAATTAAGTCACAAAGTATCCACAATGTTCTCACAGTAATTTTTAGATCTACTTTACTGAAGTATAAGTTATACCATAAAATGTATTCATTTGAAATGTACAGTTTAATGATTTTTAGTAAATTTAGATTTGTACATATCACTAAAATCCAGTTTTAGAACATTTCCATAACCCACAAAGAACATCTTCCCAGCCTCTGCTTCCAACCGGCACCTCCAGGAAATCCCTGTGACAAATGTTGTTTTTAAAGTATGAAATTTTAGACATATTTGTTAAATAACAAAGATAATGGTTTAACTGATAGACCATTGGTATGATGATAAACCACTGATTTAATTGATAATAATTAGATAAAAATTAGTATCAATTGCTAATTAGCATAATTGGCTACAACTGGGAAAATAGTGCCTCTAACATGTCACCTTCAATGAGTCTTCTTACCTCTTCTTTAAACACATGCAAGGCAGTTCCGGCAGTTCCCCTTCATTTACTGTAGGCATTGCAGTATCCTTGCTTCAGGGAGGTGTTCCAGCAACATATTTAGAGGGAACTATAGGTGTTGAATGCTGAGTCACAAGAGGGTCCTCCCATGTCAATAAATGCTCCCTGTTTGGCTGTGTATTCCTCACACCCATCCCCAGCACTTTTGAGATCCTCTCCCATGCATCTTTCCTGCCAGTGCATGTTAACCTCTTCTGCCTGCAGAGGGTAGACTGATAGTCCCAGAGTGGGGACCGCTTCTCTCTGCTCCAGGTGAACCTAAGTATGACACTGTTTATCAACGTCACCAACACTCAAGAGGCGGTGAGAAACAGCAGCCACAGGAAACAGGAAGTCTTTGAGGGCTTCTCAAAAAAGGAGACTTGTGTCTTCTAACAAAGAAGAGGGAGGATTGGCCTCTTTTGGTAAGATGATTTAGAAGACCTGGAAGTTCAGATTTCTGAACCTTGTCCATCTAGATAGCTCTTTCCCAATCCTCTAGGTGTCTTCCTGACCTTGACACGAGAGCTAGTGAGATGGTGTATTTGACTTTCTTTGTAGCTTTGCCTCCTTGACAGATTTTGAATTTGATTTTCAGAACACTCTCCCTACAGCCATAGGAGATAAGGTCCCTTAAATGCTTCCCTCAAGGCCCTGTGGCTTTCAGAGTTCATGAGCTATCACCTTTTCTTGAAAGCATTCAAAACAGTTCCCAATGAAAGTGAATGCCACAATCCCCGTAATTATGATGTCCCTATATTATTCAATAGCCACCCTTCTCCTTCCTCCATACCCAACCCTATGCCCCAACACGTAAGAGTCCATTGTGATGCTTTGCACCCCCCCTCCATGGCTGCCCTAAGTGGTGTCCTTACAGTCTGACTGGTGGGTAATCAGTTCTGGAATCCCATTCTGAGAGTTTGCCCTCCTGGGCTATTTCTGGTATTAACTTTCTTAGCCTGGTATTTCAACAGGCAGAGCCTGAGACAAAGGCTTACATGCTGGTAGATTTTGGGGGAAAGAAGGATATAGGAAGCAGGAAATTGGGAAAGGAAAGCATAAAAAAACAATATAAAGGTATATTATTGAGGTGTCTTCCTGCTGTGGTGACTAGTGCTCGATGCCACTAGAATCTATCAAGGGGATACAGTCACATGGGAATGAAAGCGGGAACCATTTCTCTATTGGCTCCTATCCCCTATATTCCTGGGTTGCACTGGGCTAAATATAAGAGTTCCCAGAAAGTGACGCCCAAGGCAAAACTGTCCCAACTGCGTCCATACAAAACCAGCCAGAGTTTGTGTGGAAGTGGATGCTGCAGCTCTGGCCTAGATGAGCCAAGGGGGCACAGATATCCCCTCTCCTCTCCCTTGCAGCTCTTGCTGCTGTCTTCCCTTCCCCAGATCTTGCAACTGTTGTTATATTCAAGGGATGTTTATCTGCCACTTTGAGGTCAGCCCCTTGCCCAGAGGAAGTGTATTGTTGTTGGCTTCTCTTGAACTCCTGGGCCAGCTTATTAAGCATCAACGTCTTCCTAAGATGCTTTTGCCTCTAGTTTGGCTACTTCAGACAGCCCATAAATGTTCTTGAGGTTAAGAATTGCATATCTCTCCTGGTTTTACTCAAAATGTTATTACCTACACTGCTGTTGTTTATATTAGTCTTGTTTTTGTATGACATGCTGGAGAACTGGCAGATTTCTGCCTTGTGATTTATACTGGAATTCCTAGTCTAATTCTTTTCATTACAAGAAGGTGGAAACATCACATTCCTGAGTGAGAGACAAGTCAGAAGTCCTCACTCTTTCTCCTGCATTACTCTCCACACAGGTCTAAATGCTATTCAGATACAATATGTGATTTTAGTCCCCGTTGAAGGCAGGTTGTTTCAATTGTCTTCACAGTCCTGAATCCTGAACCTTGTGGCTCATTGGGTGATGGCCTGGGACATAGAGGAGCTTTGTCTATACACATAGCCAAGTCTCTGCGGTGGCTTCTAGGTGAGTATTCCCTGGAGGAGGGTGTACATGTTTTGACACATTTTATCAGGGTAGAAATTGCAGGCCCATGATGATATCTAATTGCAACGCTCTTACTTCATTTGTGGCAGATATCTCCCTGTGCTTTTATAGGAACATAAAATCAAGCAAGCATGGTTTCTAACCAAAGAGGGACCTTTAAACATTTTTTCCTCCATTGCTGCCTGTGAGTGGCCTATTTCCTAGGAAAGGAATGAAATACATCAAGTATCTTGTTTAAAACTCCATGGCAATATTCTTTCAATCCCTTCTGCTTCACAGAAAGTCTCTTCCAAGGATTTCTGATAGCTGCTGTTATGTATGATCTCATTTAATCTACACAGCAAACTCAAGAGGAAGCTGATGTCAGTCAGTATTATATATGAAGCATCTGAGACTCGGAATTCTAACTCAAGTTTTCCTGACTCTGAAACCCATTCTCTCCATCTACCATAGCACATTTCAAATAATTTGCATTTTGTGGCTGAGGAACACAAGTCCCCATACTGAAAACACATGATCCCCCATTTTCTAGCTTTGTTGTATAGGGTTGATTGTTTAAGCTCTCTGTGCCTCAGTCCCTTTGTTTAAAAAAAGAGATAAAGTACCTACCTCATTATGGTAGGTTGTTGAGGATTACATGAGATAACAGAAGTGAAATGTTTAAAATAGTGCATGTCACAAAATGGGCGTGCCACATGGTTTAATAAAACAGAACCAAGTGCACAGATTCGGGGTTAGAATCAGCCCTTCTGACTCTTGCTCCAAAGTCTTCCTCTATGAAACATTTATGAAATGATAATTAAAGTCAATGAGAAAGCAAGTTATATTTCCCAAATGCTCTTTGCACTCCTTTCAGCAAATTTTTTTTAGCATCAAACAATGACAACTTATGCCATTGGTTATTTGGAGACTGCAGCCAGTGTAGAATAATTCAGATGTTTTCACTAAGAGACTGTTTATTGTTTTTGTCAGGGAGCGAGCAAGAGTTTGTCAGGTTGGGGTCAGTGGGTTTTTAAAGAATGGGGGTGAGCATGGGAGACACTGGTGAGCAGCAGGGCAAGCCATTCCTGTGACACTTTGGGATGAATAGAGCTCATACTTCTCCACAAACTCTTGGTTGCAGGTGGCAGTAACCTAATTGCACTAAAACAGAAGGCATTTGTGTAACTGGTATGTTCGAGGTTGGTATTCATTTCAGGCAAGACTGAATAGAGGTACTCAAACCATGTCATTGGGCTTATCTTTTTTTTAGCCTCATTTAAAAGAAAAATTCCTAGTGAGATGTTATCTTCATTTTCTTCTGCCACAGACAATTCTTTGCACATCATGGGGAAAATTATTGCTGACAGATACAAATCTTCATCCCTACAGGAAATGGGCCTTTTCAATGTCCAGCTGGAAAACTCTCATGGACAAACCCCATTTACCCTGGTTGGATCTGTGTTTATCTTTGGACCAGTAACTATGGTTGGGTGGATAGGGTCCCATGAGTGTCCCGAACTTGGCCATCACCCTCCTTTATGGAAGAGAAGAGGCAAGGCTTTGGGTTGGAGAAGGAAGAGCTCTCCAACGGAAGGAGTACTGCTAGACAAAGAAAAGCTAACTAGCCTCCACCTGCTACTTATATCCTGTCTCAGACTCTATCCATTGTTCTCTCCCTCTTTACCTTCCAGTCAAGTTCCCAACTGGTTCCAGGATCTTGGTTTTATCTACCTTTTATAATTTCATATGCCCTTAGACTTTGTATTGCCATTGGATTCCTAACAGCTATCTGAACCTCAAGGATTAGGGCTCAGATAAGCTTTGCCACTCTTTCTGCTTTGGACAACTACCTTGAGTAAGATTTCCTTTTTTAGCAAGATCTGTTAGAAACAGCTTCTAACATGAGTTTCATCCTCTCAAGCTCATTGAGCTTCTGAATTAGAGATATTGTGCATATTTAGAGTTTATATAAATTGAGTTTATATAAATGCACTAGTGGGAGTGAGGGGTAGGATCTCAAAAACGTGGAGGTAGGTGGGACCTAAGTATTAATGATCAGAGTAAGACTTTGCTAAAGCTCTGGTACTGGGGAAATTAGAGAACATTGAGATTGAAGGGAGACAGGATCATTCCAGGGTCAACAAGAAACATGGAGACATCATTATAGGATCCTTTTATTTGGAGGAAGGGTAAATAATGTCTTTAAAAAGCTTCCTCAGCGTATCTTTTATTTTCTCTTGCAATTTGTTGAAGACACAAGATCATTCGTTTTGTAGGGTGTCCTCTGTGCTTTCAGGGAGTTTGGAACTGACTCTAGAAAAGTGTTGGCTTGACCAAGTTCAGGTTTGAGCTTTCAGCAAGGTTACCTCTTAGATAGTGTATTTTTCATCAATAGCCATTTAACCTTTGATCGTTTATCTTTTTTTGTGATTTTTAGCAACTGATAAATTATTATTCCTTAGATATTATTATTAGGAATTGCAAAGTAACAATATTCTGATTTTTTCACTCTTCATTTTCTAGAATAATTCTATAAAGGAAGTTACTTTTTTCTATTTTTTGGTACACTGTATGAAGGAAAGGCAGGATATATTCTTGCCTGTTTTTCTGTTTTCAAAATAGTTAATTGATTAGCATCTCTAGTAGTGACCAATGTTTTGCAAGTATCATTATGAACTAATGGACTAAACATATTTTAAATGTTTTAATCTATCAAAATTTCCCCTATTTCGGCCAGTGTTAACAACTTTAAGTTGACTTCTGAGTCTTTTTGATACCTTGCATTCTCTAAGGTGATATGTACAAGCTCATCTGGTCAATTTTTTGCCCCCAAACTTGAATTGGCATTTCTTCAAGGAACCCTGATTCCTTTGATCAGGAGATAGAATCTCAGTACCACAGCCTCATTGCTAGGAGATTATTTTATTTTCTAAGTTAATAAGAATGCTAAGTTATTTAATTAAAACCCACATAAGAAATATATAGAGTCTGAGAGTTATTAATTTCATGAGAATTCTCTACAGATTTTCAGAAATTTTGGAGTATTAAGGTTCTCCAGAGAAACAGAACCAATAGTGTGTGTGTGTGTGTGTGTGTGTGTGTGTGTGTTAATATAAATACCAGTAGAATATATAAAGGAGATTTATTGTGAGGAATTAGCTCATGCTATTATGGGGTGCTGAGAAGACCTAGTCTGTGCCATTCACCGTCAGTGTCCCAGGAAAGTTAGTGATGTAACTCTAGTTCAAGTTCAAAAGCTGGAGAACCAGGGGCACTCATGATGGAAATCTTAGTACAAAGGCAGGAGATGACTAATGTTCCAGCTCAAGCAGATA
The DNA here is from genome assembly GCA_004024925.1 of Scalopus aquaticus. Taxonomy (NCBI): domain Eukaryota; kingdom Metazoa; phylum Chordata; class Mammalia; order Eulipotyphla; family Talpidae; genus Scalopus; species Scalopus aquaticus. The sequence goes on from PVIJ01003296.1 coordinate 83,507, forward strand.
GGCCTGAAGGGAACAAATCCCCCCTTCCTATGCTTTTTGTTCCATTCAGGCCCTCAGTGAACTGGATGCTGCCCATTGGGAAGGGCTATGTGCTGTACTGAATCCACTGGTTCAGATGCTACTCTCATCTGGAAACACCCTACAGACACAGAAACAATACTGGTCTGCACCTGTGGCCACATATAAAATGAACCATCACAAGAGGGTATGTTTAAATTTGTGGAATGCCCCCTAATTACCTCTGGAAGAGCCTTAAGATGTAGACTATTATCCTTAGAGGGTTTGAAGCTAAGGTGTGGTGATTGGCCACTGAGTTTGCTCATAGGGTGAGGTAGGCTAAAGGAACAGAGAAATCAAACTATAATTTTAAATAAAAGCCAAAATTCAGAGTCATGGGCCAGATGCTTTAAATTTTAGGTTTTCGTTTGTGTGAACAAGCTGTTTCTCACATGGGCATCCTGATGTAATAGACCTCATGAGATTTGGCAGCTAGGAATTATTTATTTAACCATGGTTAAACATTCATCCAGGCAATGTGGGATGCCAGCTGGTGTGAAACTATCACATGGGCTGAAAAGGCCAATTCATCCGATCTTCATGTTTTTTGTGCAGGTGAACTATGCCGAAGGCTAAAGTTTAATCTTTGTGCTTAATCTGAATTCAGCTAGTTGTTGATCATAATGTTGAGCCTCTCCATGCTCTGATAGACTGATGCAAATATTTCTGCCATGGGTCATTCCTACATGGAGTTCTGGAGTGCACCTTTCCACTGTTCAAGTTTTCCTTGCACGGACATTGCTGGAAAGTTTTCAAGTTGTGTACAGAGAAAATCTCCTCTTTATAAATGTACTCACACCACTGCTGTACCTTTTTCTTTTAAAAATATGCCATATTTTGTCTTCTGATGCAGTTCAAGTAAAGGGTTCTGAAAATCTTTTATCTGGGGATATTCTAGGCCTTGCATCCAACACTTGTTTAAGTGCAGGAAGATTTTGAGTGGCCCTTGCCCACACTTAGAAGAGGGTTGTTGACTTTTCTGTACAAATATGATTCACTTTGTTCTTCTGACCTGGACAGTCGAAGATGGACCGTGGAATCTGGTTCACAGAACTGACTGGCTTCTGAATGAGAATGCAAATCACAGCTGGGGGCTATCATCAGTGTCAGACTAAGGATTTGGAGTAACTAAATTTAATATAATGTTACACTAACTCTAAGCTCCTTGGTATTTTCACAGCAGTGAGTTTGCTTCTACTCCACTGCCACCAACCAGCACAGTATTACCACAGAGATCATAAACAGCAGTAGTCTTCTCTCTGTCTAAATTCCCAGGTGCCCTATTCTCTAACTAATACCCTTATCTCCTTTGCTATACTGTCTTTCTTCCATCCTGTCCCACCCATCCCATCCTATCCATGATGCTTCCAACCAGATTCTTCCTTCTTTTATGCCCCAGGGCTGTCAAGCATGCTGGAGAAAATCCCACAGTAGTGTAGATGTACGCTGTAACACTGTGTGTTTTCTAATTGCAGCCAAGGGTTCCACATTGTTCAGCAATACTTCTATGTTCCCTGTCCTCTTCCTTACAATGGCTGTTTTAGAATTGCACCAAAATCATCAGGTACCTGTCACTCCACTATGTCATCTCTGTCACTTTTAACAGATAAACCTTTCCATAAAGCTGGAAAATTCTTAAATTCCTTCTCTTCCCTTATTGCCAACTGCCAATTAGCAATACCCATAGAAGAGACTTTTCTCATCTGTGGATGATTCATATCGCCATCTGAATTTTGAATTCTGGCTTCTGTGACAGAACACTTTACTGTGACGTTAGTTTGTGCTTGTCCTATGTCTCTCACTTGTCTCTACACCTAGAATGTCTTGCATCAGAGATGGTTTGTAGTAAGGAAATAAACAGAGGTTACTGGAAGTCCTGTCTATAAATATCAAAGCTTATTAAAGTGGGGGCAGGTAGAGAAGGAATGGCTTCTTTTACTTTAGTTTTAATTGAGGCAAAATGGATTTACAGCACTGTTTGTGATTTAAGGGAGTAAGTTGTACCTCCCCAAGTATATCTTATCACCCCACACCCCCCAGCAGGTATTCATGATCCTTTACCCAGAACCATTAGGTCCCTAGCCCCTTTATTCCCACCTGTAAGTTCCCTCCCCCTCTAAGTTCTTCAGGCATATTTCTAGGGATTGTTTTTTCAGTTCCTTTGTTTCTCTGTAGTCCACATATCAGTGAAATCACCTGTTGTTTGTCTTTCTTCTCCTGACTTACTTCACATAGCATAATCCCCTCCAGTTTCATCTATGTTGTCACAAATGGCAAAAGGTCATTATTTTTAAAAAAATCTGAATAGTACTCCATTGTGTATATAGACCGCATGTTTTTAATCCACTGCTCTGTTATTGGATACTTAGCATGTTTCTATAATGTGGCTATTATAAATATTGCAATGAACATAGGAGTGCATATATCTCTTAGAATTAGTGTTTTTTTTTTTTTTGCATTCTTCAGGAAAATACCTAGGAATGGTATTGCTGGGTTATATGGTATGTCTTATTTTTTAACATGTTGAGGAACCTCCATACTGTTTTCTATAGTGTCTGGACCAAGCTACCTTTCCACCAACAGTGCAATAGGGTTCATTTTTCTTCACACCCCCACCAACACTTGTTTCCATGTATATGTGTGTATGTATAGATATAGATATATATAGATATAGATGTAGACATAAATAAAGATAAAGCTATAGATATAGACATATAAGAGGAAGAGAGAATGATTTCCCCACACACACACTAGGAGGAGCCTGGACTAGGAGAGGGGAATTCCCACCAGTAATGGGGAATCACTGGTGCTGCTCTGGGGGTTCTGAGTGGTCATTGTGATAAGTCTAAGGATGCTGATGCCAGGCCTATGGGTTCACAGACTTCTTTAAAGCAGATTGGGTCTTGAAGAGTGTGGTGCTTGAATAATGAGTACCTCTGTGCTATCCACACTGTGGTTATAAATCAATGGAATGTCCATCCAAGCTAGAAGGTATCATGTTCAGTGAAATAAACCAGAAGGAAAAAGAAAAATATAGAATGGTTTCCTTTATAGGAGGACTATAGGGGAACCAAATAAGAGATCAGGAGGAGAAAATAACAACAACAAAACAAAAACAAAAACTAGCAGGCAACCAGAAATGAGAGACATTCAGCGAGGAGGGGGATGATAAGGGTTCAAAATGGGGCAGAAAAGAGCACAAGGGACTCTGGTGACAGTTCATGGGTGAGTAGGTGGTGGGTAACCCACAGGGAATACACAATAATGTAAAAGATATAAATTTTAAAAAAAGGAAAAATGGAATGTCCATCCAGATGTTTTGATTCTGTGCTAGGACCCTCCTGTGATCTTCAGGAGGTGGGAGAGCCCCAATATAGACAGTGGTTGAATTTTCCACTGAAGAGTTAATTTGCTTTAGAAGGCACTATGACCTGATTTTGTTTGCAAGGTTCATGCCTCCAGCCCCCTGAGGGACCTCAACCTCAACCTCTGCCCCACTTCCCCTGCTGGTTCTTTCTTCTCATTATAGAAACACATTCAAATATCCCACATCTTGAAAAGATACCCTTTCCTGAACACAACGCCTCCCATGACTATCCTCCCAGTTCCTCTTCATAGGCAGCTTATTGAAAGAAAATCTACTTGGGTCACAGCCATTTCAAATCTTTACCTTCATGAACTTTGGCTTCTTGACTCGATAGACACACTCTGCTTAAGGTCACCAAGGGTGTCCTTTTTTGACCTGATTTCACTTATCTCCTTTGAAGAAGGACATTTCCTTCTGGAAACTTTCTGAGGTTTTTTTTTTTTTTTTGGGGGGGTGGTACTGGAGACCCTTCATTCTCTTTCCTTTCTCCCTTTGCTACTTCTTAGAATCAGTGTGTCTTTTCTTCCTATCTGTCTCTTAATGTGGTCATCAAGAGGGTTCTTCCCTGACCCTATTCTCCTGTCTTCTTCACTCTATATCTACAAAAAGAGTGATCAGATCTAATTCCATTGTTTCACTTACCATGTTAACAAGGATATGTCAAAAGTCTTTGTCTTAAATCCAGATTTTCTGAGCTTCAGATATAAAATACAATTGCTTACTGGACTCCTCTTGGTTCCTCAAACCATTCTGTTGTGTCCCTAACAGAATTCATCATATCTACCCCATATGTCACTGTTCCTCCTAAATTCTGTATGTCAGTGACAGACCTATCCAATTCCAAACTTGGGATTCACTATTATCTTCCCCCTTCATCTCATGTAGCTCCTCCTATGAATCAGCAAACTTACTTTCTACATAGTTTTAAAAAGTATATCCCTTCTGTTCCATTCATAACAATTCAGAGTTCAGGCCCTAATCTGTCTCCCTTACCCCATCTCTATTTAAACTTTTATAAATCAGTTGGTCTCCTGGGCTCTTGTCATGCCCTCATCCATCCATTCTCTGCTTGTTCTCAGCTTGATCTTTCTAAAATGCAAATTTCATTGTCTCAGCCCTTCCTTAAGCCTTCTACCACTCCTCATGTCATACAGAGTGTGAGCAATTATCCATGAGCCTGCTTTGTTTATAAATAACAGAGCATGTAACAAAGAGTGGCTTAAGTCATGACAGTTCTGCTTTCTCTCATAATAAAACACCCAGATATGGGTAGTCCCAGAGGTGGCTCAGCAGCTCTGTCATGCCATCAAGGATAGCCTCCTTTACTGTGTTGGTGATGTCTCTATAGATTGTCCCAGAGAGCTTCAAAAGTCTCAAGGATCACATCTGTACATGTCAGCTTCAATAAGCAGATTGAGAACAGTTGGTCTTTTCATGGGTATCTCCTCTCTTATCATGAAGGATATTATATCACAGTCATCTCTCCAGCACATGATTTCTTACTTCTCACTGGTGAGATTACGTGGTCATATAATTATAAAAGCAGTTAGGAAAATAAGTATCTGGTGCTTTTTGTCACCAAGAAAACACACCAGCAAGGAAAAGCAGATCTAGGAATGTCTGGTGAATAGGCAACTAAATAATTGTCAGCTTTCAACTCTTGGAGTTCTTGTACATGTTCTCTCTCACCTTCAGCCCCTGCATCTTTGGACTCTCTCTTCGCATGGTTAACTCCCACCCTCTACAAACCTCAGCTCAGGTACCATCCCAAATCTATGCATGATGCCTTGTAAGTCCATCTTGGGACTTACATTGCATCATTTATCCTACCTTGTTTTAGTTCCAAATTTCTATTCCTCATAGTAATCTTCAAGTCCTTTGCAGACAGCAACTCTATCTTCTTCCCTGTTATAGCCACAGTCTATTGAAGGAATGGAAATATTTTAAATAAATATTTATGGATTTAAATATAAAGGTTCTTCCTTTTTATGATTTTTTTTTTCTCATGGTTTTGTTAGCTGCCAATAGCCAGTAGAGGGCACTCTGGGTTTGGCTAGCATGTCTTTTTGATGTAGTTTGATTCCTTTAACATTAAGTTTGCTTTTTTAAAATTTTTCCCAAAAGAGGTACTCACTTTGAGTTTCTTAATCAAAGAACTGAAATCATGCATTAGTTATTTAAAGTTTTATTTTGTTTGGTTTTGCATCCATGGAATATATTGAGGTCATTCAGAGTTATGGCATACCTTTACTTAACTTTCTGAAGTTCATTGCTAAAATGATGCTCACATTAAATGCCCCTCCTTACACAGACTGAGTTCAGATTTTGAGCTCTTGAAAGTATCTGAAGAGGTCTGAAGAAGGGCATAAGCTGGTATCTTGAAAGTGTACTTTTCAGCAATGCCAAAGCCCTCTCCACCTGCTCACTTTGTGGGAAATCACTGAGGCCTGGTTGGTTTTGATAAATTGTGAGGGTAAAGGTGAGTGAAGGGGAAGTGATTCTGGTTAGGAAATGAGGGTCATGTATCATTCATTCAGTCTGTCAGGCTTTCATTATTTATTTGAGAATGTGCTATGTGTCTGATGTTATTCTTGTAACTAGGACATAGCAGTAAATGAAACAGATTAAATCCTTGACCTCATGGAGTCTACATTCCAGTGAGGAAGATAATGAAATAAATAACTATGTTCTAAAATGTCAGGAAAAATCCTCTGGGGCGGGGGGAAGCCTGGGAATGGGTTTGAGAGGGGAGCATAGTGTTTATTAGGTTTATGCCATAGGGAAAAAATAATTCTAGACAGAGGGCTCAGCAGATGCTGAGACCCCAAAGCAGGAGAGTGCCAGCTGTGTACAAGGGATTGAAAAGAGGCCAAAGGAGCTGGAGCAAGAGAATGACTAGAAGGTGGTGTGAGGTTGGAGAGTGGCAGAGGTGTGGCAGGGAGGGTCTGAGAGGACAGAATGTGATTTTCTTCTCAGAGTGATGCGCAGCCCTGAGAGAAGCAGGGGATGACTTGATCTGATTTACTCTTTAAATTCAGAATCCTTGGTGCCTCTGTATGTGTGTGTGTGTGTGTGTGTGTGTGTAGGCATGCATGAGTATGTTCGCATGTGCAGGAGAGTTATCAGAAGTGAAATCAGAGAGACCAGTCAGGAGGGGGTTACTGCAGCCTCCAGGCAAGAGGAGCTAATGACTGGATCATGTGCCAGTAGTGGAAGTGGCATATAGTAGTCAAATCGAGCTGTATTTGAAAGATTTTAAAGATAGAGCTTCTAGGTTTGCAATGGATTGGTAATATGAAGGGTGTATAAAAGAGACAGAGTTGCCAAATCCAGGGTCTCCTTTTTTTTTTCTTTTGTTTCTGAGGATGCAATTTAAACTGAGACTAAACTCCTCATCCGTCTTAAAATCTTTTACTCCCATCCCCAACCTCGCACTGAATAGCAGAATTACTATTGTTTATACTGTTAATGACAAGGGTCTCTGATTTCAAATAACAAGACCACAGCATAGGGATTCCCTTCATAATTCTATGACTGACAGCAGTCTGTTGGTCAGCTTTGGATGTCCACACCAGAAGCCTTACCCTCAGGAGCCTCTGTTTTCCCCTAGTCTCTTTCTGCTCATCTCTCTGAAATATAGTATTTCATTTTGTTAACTGAAGCAAGCCACCTTTTTAAAATGTTCATTCCTATAACCCATGAAAGAACACTTCCTACCCATCTCTGACAAATTGGGATAAAAGCTCAGTGTTCCATTTGTCATTGCCTCATGAAGGCTGGCCAAAAAACGCTCAGTCCGGGTTGATTATATCCTACCTTTGGGCCCTGTGCCTATAATTCATAGACATGCCGCCAGGTGGCGCCTGCAAAATCTAATCAGTTTGGCCTCTCTGGGCACAGGTAACACCTACTAGGAATAGAACTCAAAATCCCTTTTTGTTCCTTCAAAGAAATTACAGTTTGTAGAAATTAATCTCATTAAAAAAACTATACCCAACAACTTGACAAGATTAACAAAATAGTAATTCATAATGGAAAAGTCTTTCTTTCTTAAATATTCCTGATTCTCTCAGCTTCTCTGCAGCGTAGCCTGTTTGGGTTTCCTGTCCTTCTTCTCTCAGTCTTTCACCAGTGCTACCCAGCATGCCTTTCCATCTTCCCTCCCTGCCTCCTTTTCTTACCATCGTGATCTTTTTAAGTCACAAGTTTGATCACATCACTCTCCCCTCATATGTGTTACCCTCACTTTGTCTACAAAATACAGCCTGCACTTAAAGTCCTTTATCATTTGGGCCCAATTTACCTTCATATTTGCATCTTCTCCCACTGCATCGTCTCAACCCTGTGTTCTTTTGGTACTAGTCACACTCAGGGTTCCCTGAGTAAGACTTACAGTCAAGCCTTTTTTTTTTTTTCCTGCTGCGTGCTATTCCTTGCCTGAAATACTCTTTATTTCCCCCCTGGAATCTCCATACTGATCTTCCAATGCTCAACTCAAAGCACGCCCTCTGTAAGATTTGACAAAGCTTCCCCACCACAGGTCATCTCCCTGCAGCGACAGCAATTTTTAAAGCCTCATGTGTCTCTATCATAGTGCAGAAACTGATAATCAAAGCTGCCATTTGCTAAGGGCTTCCTATGTGTCAGATATTCCTTGAGTTCCTTGCTATTTACAATCACATGAATCTGTATCTCCCACAGGAGACTACTTGAGAATCAAATTTTGTTTACTTTCTGTAAACTTTCAGGGTTCAGTAATGAACCAGAGGCAGAGTAGATGCTTATGAGTTGACCATTGATGACAAGCCCAAAGATTTTAATTTTGTTCTTGTTGGTATTTAAGCACTTCTTGATGGTTATAAGAACTCCTGTAAGATTTTCTATAACAATTTAAAAAGACTAAAATATGCCACTTTTCACTGGAATGAGGTTTGGGGAATGCCTCACATTATAAACAATGGTCATGCTACAAATTATCCCAGAGGAAAAACTAAGTCACTCCTCTCTCCTATTAAGAGCTTTCCAGCTTTCTGTAGATTTAACGTGTTTTGGATAATAAGTTACCCATTGTGTTCTGAGGCTCTAGTCCCATGTGTGCTAAGTAAATAATTCAATTATTGTGTTCTCTTCCCTCTCTCCCTTGTATAATTTAAAATGTTGTAGGAATTCTGGTATAAAAATGCAAAGCAAGTGAAAAAAATTTTCCTTCACTTAGGAAAGTTCCCAGAGGTACAAGGAATTTCTTTACAATTTGTTATAATTAAAAATGTCATAAAATAGAGGGAATTTTGTGGATTCACTTTTCTATTCATGCTGCTTTGGACCCATGATGGGACATCTGCAAACACCTGCTTGTTCTCGTAGCTGCAGGGGGAAGAAGCTTATCTAAATGCCTACCATGGGAACTCTGGTGTAAAGGAGTGTTCTTTCTATGAGTGAAAGAAGGTTAAAAAAAAATACAGTCATTTAGATGATTGGTAGATTTGTGTTGAACTCTCTGATACCTGGATTAAGACTCCCAAGTAATGGAAGGAAACAAATAGTAAGGCCTGCCTCTGAGCTGAGTGCTCTGAATATGCAGAGACATCCTGTTGAGAACAAGCAGGAATGATCCAGTTCAGGGTCAGAGGGGAAAAGTAATTTGGGTGTAAAAACTGCATAGTACCATTCAAATGTCTTCCAACATGCACCCCGGGAACTTGGTCCTAAATTCCTCAAGACAGGAAACTGAAATACCAACAGGGCATTCTCCTGTTTGGGAGCCAAAATAAGGAACCACAAGTCCTGGTATGAAAGGCAGTCTTCATCATCAGCTGCAGGAAAGGGAACTAGTCATGGAAGGGAATGACAGCAGCTACCAAAGGAAGCCCCCATGGTGGACACACACAGAGTGTCCTCAGTGGTCATGGGAGAACCTCAGGAGACATGTAAGAGAGAGGGACAGTGACTAGCCGTGGTTGGGAGGAACCTCAGGTGACTTCGATTTTTATTCATTTTATTGGGTGTCCAAGAGAAGCTGGAGCTGGAACTTTTATGTAACGATGAGAAATATAGGCAATGCAGAATAGCACAAAAAATGGATAGACTTTACCCATTTGGTGGATTGCCTAGTCATTTTCCCCAGATTTGGTTCATATTGACTAAACTGGGGTGTGTGTGCTTTGAGGGGAAAGTGGAGCTAGAAGTGATTCCTTATACCTCTTGCTGTGCCATACTATGGTTTGTTGTCTGTGTTCACCTCTTTTGCTAGATCATGAACTATTTGGGAGAAGTAAGCAAACAATTTTCATTTTTGTACCTCTGGAACCTAACTTAGAACCTGTACTGCTGACTGATCCACAAAGCCTGGTGAATGAGTGACTTTATGCATGATTCAGTGAGTGAGTGGATGAGGACATGGTTTGGCCCTCCCTCTATCTCTGAAGCCTGACTCCACAGTGAAGGCTGAAAACGTTTAAAACTAAAATCCATTGCACTTAAAATTTATGAATTGAAAACAATTGCTTATCTATGCAGACAGAGCTGAGAAGGACAGACTTATGGTAGACAGGCCCCTTCAGTGGACACTAGATGCATCGCTTTTTGATTTGTGCCTCTAGGTATTCTCTGCAGACTTGAACCACAGTTCTGATAGTGGACTAAGCATCACCCACCTTTAATTCAATTCTTTCATCCAGTAGTTCATACATTTTTCAGGCTCTGGGATGGGGTGGGCCAAAAGGAGCTATAAAGGAATACAGGTGCAGGAACCAGGCACGACCTCCAGTGTGGAAGGATAGGTGTCTATATAAAATTCTCTACAGAGTAAGCAAGTTGCAATTTTTTTTATTTTGTTTGTATGTTTTTCTTTGTTTTATATATGCTTTCCCTTCCTCTCTCTTCCCCTTTACCTCCCCCTCCTTATCCTCTTACCTGTGAGGGAAACATGTTTCAAATAGGCAAGCCACAAATACATGCAATCACATACAATATTCAAGAACACAATTGATGGAGGTACTTTACACTCTCAGACCCAGTCTTTGTGTGGATGGAAAGAAAATGAAGAAAGCTTAACATCCTTATATTTACATGAGAAACCTGGAGATAACTTACCCCTACAGATGGCCTAAAAAGCATCCTGGACCAGAGAACTTCTATTAGCAAAATAACAAAACAAAACCAAAACATCACTTTTTTCTAGGGTAATTACAAATTAGTTGACAAGTTTTTGTGATTCTGAAATGATGAGAACATTTTATCATGCTGGAGTTATTTTCACATGTAATAGGGTGGAATTATTTTAGTCCACAGCTGTTTTTAAGCACTTTACAAATACCCCACTATGCTAAATTGTTTAAAAGTAATTAGATTTGAATGATTTAATTATGGTGATTAAAGTTTCTATAAGACTGCAAGTCTCCAACATATAAGCTTCTACAAGACATTGTACCACCTTGCATATTATGGAAAGAGATTTACAGGTGGTTAGATGACCTAGGAAGTTCAGAATTCATTTTGCTCCAGCCTCTAATCACCTGTAACCTGAGAGAAAAGAGGGTGAGGATAGGCAGAAGACCTGCTGAGGCCTAAACTGGCCAGCTGAGGCACTCAGAGGGTCTCTGTTACCTGGGGTGGGCACCAGCACCACAGAAGAGACTTCCTGAGTTCCCCTCCCCCTCCATGTATACTGAAATCTCAGGATTCTGAAAAATTACCCTTAAGGAAGATGAAGGGTAAGCCCAAGGAAAAGTATTCCAAGAAATAGAAGGAACCAGATGCTGCAGGAAAACTTTCAAGCAAGAGATCCTCGTTCCCTGGAAGAATGTTGTTGAGTCAACCACCATCTGGTAAGTCTATAGCCCTGCCAGGGCAATGGAAGCTAACAGTGACAAAACAGGAAGCAAAGCTCCCACCAGAGAACAAACTCCCAGAATTATGTCTTTAGATGAGAGTTTTTCATAGTCATGGTATCTCGTTCCTGGGCTTACTTTTCTGTACAGAGCAAATATTCATATTATCTAATCAATTCTATACAAAGTTAAAGTTTCATTAATGGTGGACTTTATAATCTTTGAACTAACTCTGCTTTTTAGGAATCAAAAAATTATGTGGAAGCAGCCAAGTGTTGTTTCACAATTACTAAAGCAGTGAACATGTGTGAGGCATGGTTTTTGCTATAGCTACCCAAACCTGGCTCATCACTGGAAATGTCTGGGATGCTTTCTGGTTGGCCCTTAGAAATTTGTATTTGCTAAGTTGCCAGGTCTTTATAATAATGTTCATCTAGGTTGAGAACTACACTGTGCTCTGCCTTGCTGCCTCAGAAATAGTTTTTTTTTTTTTTTTTTGTTTATGCTCACAATTTAAGTGCCCTTCTGTACGTCTTCCTTCTAAATCCCTACTATTCATTAGGCCCATTTCATGTCTCTTATCTTTGATGAGATCTTCTCTGAATACCTGATGAAGTAAAGTACTTTTTTTTTACTGGGATACTTACAGAATGTATTTCTTATCTTATGTACTTAGGCATCTTTTGACTGACTTGGAGAGTGGGGGGAGGCACAATCAAGTGTATGTATCTTTTAGTATTCCCAAGAGATCATTGGTCTCATAACGAGATGAAAACATGAAATTTCAGTGAAGTTGATGGTCCATGTGGCAGTGATAAGGATGCTTTCACAAAAGGCACCCTCTGAGCCTAACACTTGATAACACTGACAGAGATTGTGGGCTTTTGGGTACAGATCTCAAAGGTAAGCCGACCTCTGGGATGTCTAAGTAGAATAAGGGGGTGAATGAGAAGTTTCATATTAAAGTTCTTAGATTACTGTAAAGGCAGCCTTTCCTGTGCATCGATTTCAGTTACCAAAATGTAGATAAATAGTACCAGTACCATAAAATGTTGATTCATATTTTATTACTAAAATATGCTCACTGTATTTAAATCACATAAAAATTGCTGCTAGCTCTTTAGACAAGAAATAATTATGTAAATAGCATATGCACATCAAATCATGTCATTTATTTCTAAGTCTGCCAGTGATTGACCAACACACATCTGTCTTTTAGTTCACATAGTCAACAAAGCATGTAGTTGTATTTCCTGCTTGTCTCCCAGTGATAAACCCACGTCTCATTTTATGAATTGGATAATCAAAAGAGGAAATTGACCAACAAAGATGAAACAAAGAAAAGTGATAACCCTAGAAGTACAATTTAAATCAAATGTAAATGGAGTTATTAAAGAATTATTGACTGTATGTTGATACTGCCATTATTTGAGAGATTCTAGATATGCAACTGGAGAAACTTAGGAAGAGGAAATTATGGATCTAAATTAAGGAAAGTGCTTGTGACAAAAAGGATTAAGATACTCCAGAGGAAGTGGAGATATCTGGCAAAGAATTTCACGTTAACGAAACTCCCAGGGTTATTTCATGACATTGAAAGTGCAAAGGATAGAATATTGGAAATAGATCCTAATATAGAAAGGGGTCTGACAACTCATCCATGCAGAAAAAATGCTCACTCTATATAATAAATTGCATGATGAGGAGAAGGCAAACACTGTTAAACTATTGCTTGATGACTTTTTATGAACAATAAAACAGTTTCTTTTTCAAAGTTCCTAAAGTTTTAAATTACAATGTACTAAATAAATGTTAGTTTTACTATTTTTCCCATGTCCCTATCCATTTATAACCAACAGTAAGAGGGGTTTCATTGTTTTGACAAAGTGTTTTAAAGGTCACAGAACAATTGTAATTTTTCCCATTGATTATTGAAATTGCACAGTTTCAGTTTACATGGTCATTTTTACAGTCCTGCAATACCATGCAGAGTTAGGACAGCTTGTATTAATTCAGAGTAAACTACTATAAAATAAGAATGTTCATTGCCATATTAAGAGTAAACAAAAATAACTGAACAGACATAATAAGATATTGCTAAAAGCTAGTAAAGGATTTCAAGGAGATTATTTAAAATTATTTTATTAAGCTCAAAAAAGTGGGAAATGATAGTGGAACAAAAACATTTTTTAAATGACAGCAAGATGATAAACTTACGTCAGGTGTACATGTGCTAAACACTTTAAAAGTCAGAGATTGTCAGAATATATAAAAAATCAAGTTTCAACTATATGTTGATTGCAAAAGATAGTTGAATGTAGACATCAATAGCAGAGGTATTGGTTCAAATAGGAGTGTAAGAAAGGTGCCATGTTTTTTAATGTCAAGTGAAGTGGACCTCAAGCAAGAATTTTTTTTTTTTTAATAATGAAGGATACTTTATGAATGGTAAAAAGATTAATTCATCAAGAAGACAAAACAACCATAAATGTGTATATATTCAATACTTTCAAAATACCTGAAATAAAAGCTGATAGAATCAGGGGAAAAATAGAAAAATCAACAATCACCATTAGTGATTTTAACATCCCTTCTTCCCTTGATTGAATAATTAGTCAAAGTCAGCACAGGTAAAAGGCTTGAGAAACACTTTGACCTAACATTGCTACCTACTGTATCTACAGAATATACATTATTTTCCACTGCATATGGAACTTTGACTAAAATAGACCATGTGCTGGAACACTGTATTTCCAAAGACTGAAATAATATACAATGTGTTCTTTGACTTCAATTAGAGATATATAATAACCACTAATAACACACGAATAATACATAATAAAATTAATAACTAATTGCTTTGCATTTTTAGGCAAATTTTTTATTTCAGTCCATTAATCTTTTCATATATATTCTTTAGATCTATCACAAATAGTCCCCACCTCAATAGTTTATTTTGAACGCTGTAAAGTGGCATCATTGGGCTCACAGGAGCTATGATGCTTGAATTAATTTAAAGTGCACCTGGCTGTGCTTTGTTTTGTTTATACAGATGGCATATAAAGACTCTTGAAAATTTCCCAGTTGTTTTTTATCTTTAATCCACTCTACCAATTTCTGTCTTTTAATTGATGTACTTGACAATTTATAGCTACTGTTTGGCTTAAGTCCACCATTTATTTTTTGTTTTGTTTCTTCTTTTTGTTTTTAGCGTCTCTGTTTTCTTTTTCCTGCTTTTTTATAGGTTGATGTAACAATTTTAAAATCCCATTTTTATCATTTTTAATTATTCTCTCCAGTGTTTTCAAATGTGTTAATATACATAGCTTTTATATTAACTATTTCAGATATTACATCATGTTATATTTATTATAATCTACCACTGTCATCATTTTCCTAGTACAGAAGCCCCCCTTTACCTGCAGGAGATGCCTTCCAAGACTCCCAGCAGTGCCTGAAATGCTACATTCCTACATTTATTAATTTTTTTCCTCTACATATAGACCCATGTTGAAGTTTAATTAATTTTTATTTTTATTTTTTTAATATATATATATTTATTGTTATTTATATCTTTCACATTTTGTATTCTGCTTGGGTAACACACCACCAATTCACCCGTGATCCATCTCCATGGTCCTTTTTGTCCTTTTCTACTCC